>JARQZK010005288.1:0-59903 GCA_030704885.1 Cynegetis impunctata | reverse complement strand
GGAAGGAAACACACGTGTTTCATTCCTCCCTGAAGTATGTGTCACGGAGGCGGGCAGCATGAGTTTGGGATTAACTCCTTCAGCCAGATCAGAGGATACACTTGAATGTACAAGTGCATTAAGGATAGGTGAGACGGGATATTTATGGAACATATGGAGTGTGGGTAGGGTTCAGAGGATTAATACTGGCCCAGCATTCGCCTTATAAGTTTGCAAGCAGTGACTTACATTACCATGAGGAAACCTCTGAAAAAAACTCATGGCAGACCAGTCGGCCCCGGGGTTTGAACCCGAGACCTCCCAAATACTAGCCAGCGTACGCTAAGTACTCGACTAAATAGCTTGGTCAATCATGTAAAGTAGTATGTAAGCTTTTATATCTGGTTATCCCTTGATGCTTAGGTACTCATTTTTTAGTTCAGTATATTGATGCATAATGGACTTCAATGAAAAGGATTGCCGAATATCAAGAGGTCTATCCACAGCACCTTCTCTAACTCCTATGAATTTCTGTATTCTTTTTTGTAGCCTATCCAGCGGATCCAGTGCAGAGTATTATAGACCTCCACAGCCAATAACCTCATAAACAGTCAAACTATGAAACAGTCCATAATAGACCTGGAGTAGTTGTTTTTTGGACATAATTTCTTTAAGCCTATAGAAAATATATATCAAGTATTTAGTCTTTTTTACTAGGGTTGCCACATGTACATTCCATTTTATATGTTGGTCATATAAGATTCCCAAATACTTGCTTTACCTAACTCTTCTCAATGCTGTATCATTTATTGTTACATCAATATTAGCTGAAATCGAATCAAAGTAGCTTCCAAATGTCACAAATACACACTTCTTGATGTTCAGTATTAATTTATTTTTGTACAAGCTTGAAAATATTTGATCAAGTTTACTGCTCAGCTTCACAGCCACGTCATCCCAAGTTCGTCCACTCAAGGGTACAGCAGTATCATCAGCATACTTTATAAGCTCTGTGTGTGTATATTAAGCAAGTCATTTATGTAAATAATAAACAGTATTGGCCCTAAAATAAAATCTTTTGGCACTCCTACATTAGTCAGGACAGTATCACTTACTATTGCATCATCAGTGCTCTTTCCTTTCATACTGATTTTTATTTATTATCTTCTGCTTGGTAACAAAGTTGTACAGTCTATTGAATGTGATTCTCTCAAAGATCTTCGCCATATTAGATATAAGTGAAATTGGTCTGTAGTTGTCTAATAAATTTCTTTGTCCAGTTTTATGTATCGAACATACCTCTGCAGATTTGAGTTTTGCGGGCCATATTCCCTGAGGAAGAAACCTGTTAACAATTGTTGCTAATACTTCAGATATATAGTGAGGCAAGTTTTAGAATCGAAGCATGTAATCATTCTTCGTTACTCATCCTGCTTTATTCTTTAAGTTGTTTATTTCTCCAAAGACCTCATCCTTATTTGTCGGAGTCAGGAATAACGTGTGCTGGTTGAATTGTATTTGCGGTATTTCAAAGTGGCGAGCAGGCGCAGTAGAGACTTCATTAAGTTCTGCTGAAAAGTGCTGAAAAAAATGTTAAAGTGATCAGCTATTGACTTATCATCCGTGATAACATTATCATCAATTTTTATCCGTTCGAAATGCGAGTCTTTCTTATTCAATTTCTAATGTATGTATTTCCTAGAGTCAGCTCCTTCCATGTTCTTTTTTTCATGTGTGTCCTTTGCAGCTCGTATTAAGCGTTTTAGGATTGCAGATACAGTTCCTTCTTAAAAAGATTGGTTCACTGAGTTTACTATCGCTGTTGTGATCCAATCCTTCTTAAGTATATATATATATATATATATATATATATATATATATATATATATATATATATATATATATATATATATATATATATATATATATATATATATATACACTTGGAAAAGATTATCATCATTGCAACGTTGTCAGATCTACAGGTTACTTCTGCTAACTATATTATTTTAAATGGCACAACATGGAGATTTTAAGATTTTTGTATTCTGTGGAACATTTTGAAACTTTTTTTATAGAACTTATGGCAAACCTATCTTGAGCCATTTTCAAAATAAAAATTACCGAATTTAAAATATATTTTTGCATAACTATCACAGCTAGAGCTCTGAAAATTTCTTTAAAGAATCATATTAGGTTAGTTTAACATAATAAATCATTAGAGCCAAGGTACGGGTAGCACGAATTTAAGTTCGCTAACTTTTTATGTTCTCTAGATACTTCTAATAGGCCTTCGAGTTTGGTGAACCCTGTACATACATTCCATATTGTAATGACATTTTTACGGAATAGAATCCTTCATTATTATTATTATTATTATATATATATATATATATATATATATATATATATATATATATATATATATATATATATATATATATATATATATATATATATATATATTTCTATATATTTTGAGGCTTAGGTAATCCATTATTAGTTGTTAAATTTATTACGCGTTTCGCTGTTTATTACCGTTTCAAATAGCACATTACATCAACCTAAAAATATATCATATGCGTTAATAACAATTGTAATATTAAAAATATTAATACTCACTGTATCCTACGTTTATGAAATATAACAATTCTTTGAAATAAATACAAATATTAACAAATCAAAATCAATACTATATCAAGTTTCACGATATTTGAATGATAGATCATAATAGTTATGTGCGTTTCTTGTTTTAATAAGTCGCCATTTTCGTATTGTTGATTGCCGGATTGATTTTGGATGATATTCTTGTATACTTCATTGAAATTCGCATTGTCGGTTTTAGAATTGATAGGATATTCTTCTTGTTTTCTTTCATGATTCAATTTTGATTATTAAATTCTCTACTATTTCATAAGTGACACTTGATCTACAAAATTAATTGCTCAGAATGCTATTCTTGTTGTATAGGAAACAACAAACAATATATGCACAAAAGAATATATCAATATAAATATTCCATTCGAAAGTATAATAAATTAAACGCGTAATAAATTGTTCAACTATTGATTAGTCGATCTTAATCCGGAAAAATATAGAAATATTTGAAAAAAGGTCAGAAAATACCAAGTCATATATATATGTATATATACAGGGTGTCGCACCGGGAACTGAATCGATCGATATAGAACAAAGTACGGATCAGAACATTTTGAAAATTTAGACGATTACTGATGTCGGTGTGGCCAATCCAACCAAAATAATTACAAGCAGCTGGCACTTCCGCTTATACCGGAAGTCGATACCAACTTGCTTATTTCAAATGGAACACCCTATATATTTTGGGGTTTTCGAAAAGAGAATAAAACTCTGAGTCGAAAATGTGAAGAATACCCTATGCCTAAACCTAGCCGTTCCAGAGATATTTGACATTTTATAGAAAATTTGACAGGTGCGACGGTTTACAAGAACCGGTATAACTTTCTTCCTGTAAAATATACTCATTTGCTTCTTGTCACATGAAAAGAACAAAAGAAGAACTACGTTCTACAACTGAAACTAATTCAATAATATTATACCAAGTGTTCCGTTTTTCGCGTTACATTTCGTCAACTTCAAACCGCGAAAACTTGTTTAGGTCAAATGGAACACCCTGTATTTTTTTACGTCAAGTTGTGTAAAATTGAATTCCCTTTTTTCTGATATTAGCATTGTGGGGGTTAAGTTTACAACTTTTTGAAATATTTGTGATTTTATTAGAAATTCATGAATTGTTGTAATCATTTCATCAAAATAGCCATGATTACAAACAATCAGTCATTCTCTTATGTCAAAAAATTCCAGCACGTTTGAATTATACCAACGAAAACTTTTTAATTTATTTATTGTGATAACCTTTGTACTCGATATCCAGAAAAACGGAAAATAACACTGTAACATGCGTATTAACGAATTGAAGATATGGCATGAACTTAAATAGCAGATAAGATCAATTTAAAATATTTCATTTTAATTTAATAAATTCCGCCCTCGGATTAGTTCCTCATGGGTAGCCCTTCTAATTGAATCCTGTGATATGTTTTGAAAGGCATTTCTTACTCTCTGCATACAATATTCAATGGTTGTTAATGGGCTCTCATAAACTTTATTTTTAATAGTTCCCCAAATAAAATAATCCATGAATTTCTAATAAAATCACAAATATTTCAAAAAGTTGTAACCTTAACCCCCACAATGCGTATTAACGAATTGAAGATATGGCATGAACTAAAATAGCAGATAAGATCAATTTAAAATATCAGAAAAAAGGGAATTCAATTTTACACAACTTGACGTAGAAGGGCTACCCATGAGGAATTAATCCGAAGGTGCGAAAAATGTGTCGAGGTTCGAGGGCGGAATTTATTAAACTAAAATGAAATATTTTAAATTGATCTTATCTGCTATTTTAGTTCATGCCATATCTTCAATTCGTTAATACGCATGTTACAGTGTTATTTTCCGTTTTTCTGGATATCGAGTACAAAGGTTATCACAATAAATAAATTAAAAAGTTTTCGTTGGTATAATTCAAACGTGCTGGAATTTTTTGACATAAGAGAATGACTGATTGTTTGTAATCATGGCTATTTTGATGAAATGATTACAACAATTCATGAATTTCTAATAAAATCACAAATATTTCAAAAAGTTGTAAACTTAACCCCCACAATGCTAATATCAGAAAAAAGGGAATTCAATTTTACACAACTTGACGTAAAAAAATACAGGGTGTTCCATTTGACCTAAACAAGTTTTCGCGGTTTGAAGTTGACGAAATGTAACGCGAAAAACGGAACACTTGGTATAATATTATTGAATTAGTTTCAGTTGTAGAACGTAGTTCTTCTTTTGTTCTTTTCATGTGACAAGAAGCAAATGAGTATATTTTACAGGAAGAAAGTTATACCGGTTCTTGTAAACCGTCGCACCTGTCAAATTTTCTATAAAATGTCAAATATCTCTGGAACGGCTAGGTTTAGGCATAGGGTATTCTTCACATTTTCGACTCAGAGTTTTATGCTCTTTTCGAAAACCCCAAAATATATAGGGTGTTCCATTTGAAATAAGCAAGTTGGTATCGACTTCCGGTATAAGCGGAAGTGCCAGCTGCTTGTAATTATTTTGGTTGGATTGGCCACACCGACATTAGTAATCGTCTAAATTTTCAAAATGTTCTGATCCGTACTTTGTTCTATATCGATCGATTCAGTTCCCGGTGCGACACCCTGTATACATATATATATATATATATATAATATATATATATATATATATATATATATATATATATATATATATATATATATATATATATATATATAATATATATATATATATATAATATATATATATATATATATATATATATATATATATATATATATATATATATAATATATATATATATCATATATATATATATATATATATATTATATATATATATATATATATATATATATATATATATATATATATATATATATATATATATATATATATATATATAATATATATATATATATATATATATATATACAGTGCTTTCATGATGAAAGGAACAAAATTCATTTAAAAAATTAGGTTTCTATTTCATGTTAAAATCCTCGGACAGGTCGATTAGTATTTTTATTTGGGCAATTTTCGCAATAAAAATTTTGTATACAGGGTGTCTCATTCAAGAGCTATGGCTTTGTCATTAGTTTTTTTAAAGTTTGTAATACCCTGTATATTATTTCACACTTTACAATTCTACGATAAATCTATCACTTTTTGTGAACATACTATATATGCCTCAACTTGATGGATTTCCCAGATTATAACGGAGATAGTGGAGCATCCTGGAGATTTAAAATGTGGATTAAAAGTACAAAAAAAATTTAAGGCTAAAACATTGTCATTAAATCTGAAGAATGAAATTTCACATGTACCATCTGAATTCATTCACTGTGGCTGTATAGTCCGCGCAGTTTTCACGTTTTTAACGCTCCCAGGCACTACACTACTTTCAATTGTTAAAGAAAAATGCAATTACTTTGAGAGAGAACGTATTGAAGTACTTATGATGATTGGTTTTGGAGATAGGGTGCGTTCACAAGAAGAAGTCTGGCAATCTATTCAATGAAAATCATCCTGATCCGTCCGCCAATTACTAGATCGACAGTCAGCAAAATTGAATCAAATTCAGGAGATACGGCACGTTAGAGATTTACCTAAAGGAAGACCACGAGAGTATCTGAAGAACAGTGCTGAACGTTCTACTAGAACCCAAGATAACCCTCATACATCCATTACTACAATTTTCCAATAATTTTCAATTTATCAGTAGGGTCCGTGCATAAAATACTTAAGGTAAATAAGTATCATCCCTATAAAATTAAGCTGGTACATGAATTATTAGAAGACGATTTTGACCGCAGAGTACAGTTTTTGTGAGCAAGATTCTTGAAATTCATAATCAACATCTAAATTTCATTACAAACATAATTTTTTCTGATGAAGCCACCTTTACTTTAAATGGCCACGTCAACAGACAAAACTGTAGGTATTGGGCGACCAGAGAATCCTCATTGGATGCAAGAATGCCCACACACAGCGGCCTCAAAAAATTAATACAGGGCAGCGATTGTTCGAAATCGTAATAGTTGGTCCCTATTTTTTTGAAAGGAACACTAAACGGAGAGGACTACTTGAACTTTCTCCAGTTCGAACTCATTCCGGCTTTAGCTGTTTTGGTTTCCTAACCCACAAGATCCTGACATATCCTAATAACGAGATATGGTTTCAACAAGATGGGGCACCTCCTCCTCACTATTCAATCGCTGTTCGACAATTATCTTGATGCAGACTTTTCCCAACAGATGGATAGAACGGAGAGGTCCGATTGAGTGGCCGCCAAGATCACCGGACATAACCCCATTGGATTTTTTCTTATGGGGTTATTTGAAGTCTAAAGTTTATTTTGAATAGACCAAATAATATTGATGATCTAAGAAGAGAGACATCAGGCAGGAAATAAGACTTATCAGTCCAGAAGTAATTGAAAATGTGCAACGGGAAACATTGAAATCGACTTCAAAATGTCTCGAAGTAAACGGACAACAGATTGAACATATGTAAAAATTAAATTAGTAATTACATTTGTGTGTTTTCACATAATCGTACCTCTCATTACCCACTATCTCCGTTTCTGGCATCCATCGAGTTGAGCATATGGTATGTTCACAAAAAGTGATAAGAATTTATCGTAGAATTGTAAAGTGAAATAATATACAGGGTATTACCTTTAAAAAAACTAATGAACAAGCCATAGCTCTTGATGAGATACCCTGTATACAAAAATTTTTATTGCGAAAATGCCCAAATAAAAATACTAATTCGACCTGTCCGAGGATTTTTAACATGAAATAGAAACCTAATTTTTTTAATGACAATTTGTTCCTTTCATCATGAAAGCACTGTATATACATATATATATATATATATATATATATATATATATATATATATATATATATATATATATACATATATATATATATATACATATATACATATATATAAATATATAAATATATATATATATATATATAGATATATATATATATATATATATATATATATATATATATATATATATATATACTGCCCTACTAACCGCAAAGGGTGTAACCCGCAAAATTATGAAAAATGAGATAATATCGCCTAGTCATTCTAGAGTGTACTTCACAACTTATATTAGGGTATATATACCGTATCTGTACTCGAAATGTGTGAAATGTTATTAAAAAAGAATCCCGTATCTGCATAAATGCGTTACGATAATAAGCGATTTAGTGGTAACTTGATATACTAGGCAAAATCAGTGGTATCTACAGCTTCTATGTGCAATTACGGCAAAATTGGGTTAGCATTCTTGGTTTACCGCCGCGACAGTTTAGTACGGAACGGATACCACTAAAAGCGGTTAGTATTAGTACTAGTCAGGTTGCAAGTAAAGTGCCGGTTTTTGTAGTAAGTTCCGGTGTTTGTGAGTATTTTCAGCTATATTTGCTGTTTATTTTACATTATTCATAAGCTTCAGTGTTGATAATCTTGCACAATTCTTGGTATTAGTGGATTTGACAGGTAAGTTTCCACATTAATTAGCCATCAGCGATTTATTATGATATAACCTCAAATTCTAGTATTTTCCAATTTTTATCATTGAATTCATTCGGTTTTGTATGTAGATTACATCGCAAAAGACGTAAATAACCAAGAGATTTTTTTCAATTACATCGGAAATAGTTCCGGATATCATGAAATATTTGGATTAATAGTTATTTATGCAACAAGAGCAAAAAGTAAGTGTTTATAAAGTGTACCCGACGTGAAATTGTGACTATACGTCGAGTGCAATAATCAATTTTTGCACGAGTTGCATTCAACATTTTTTCTATGTTCATGCAAAAAGCAAAATATGATTTACATAATATATGTTTCAACAGGGTGATTCGTTGAAAGTACAATGATGAAGGCTACAATCAGTTTTATTCTTTGCAGGATGAGCAGAGGCAAACACATTCTGGAACTTGCTTTAAAATTGTCAACTAATCAGAGGTTGTGTGAAGACGAGCAAATAAATGAACGAAAATTAACAAGACCTAATACGGATTGGCAAAAAACAATAAAAAATCCTGAAATCATATTGGCTGAAACCACTCATGAAGAAAATTTGACTGGATGTGAAGAGTACCTGAGTTTTTCGAGTATAGACTATGAAGGGATAGGAGTTCAGCCTTATGATGTTGGCATAGTGGAAACAGATAATTCACAGAACAGTTTTATCCAAACTGATGTGTTGAATGAAACAGAATATTCCATGAACCAGAGAGAAGACGAAGTAGCGATGGAAGTAGATTTGGATGATAATAAGGTGCTAGGTCAAGATATCATTATAGAAATAATAGAAGAGAAAACAACTGAAAATGTAACAGGTATGTCGTTAGATGAACCTAGAGAGCAAAGATCAGCAACAAACGTGGTAAACGAGGAATTACTTTCTGAATATATTGTCCAGGCAGTGTTTACAGGGACATTGGAAATGGAAGAAATGTTTCATCAGGGCAAAACAGGGCAGACTTCGACGTTAATATGAATATCCAAGAAAACGTGGGTGAACAAATAGAGCAGAATTCGGTCATAAACATAGGGGATGCGAACACAGCAGGGGTAATGTTTCATCAAGTTGGTGACAAATCGGCATTAGACTTGAAGCAGCACTCACCAAACATTGAAAGGAATGAAACAATCTCAACCAATGAACAAGATTCAGATGTAGACGAATATGAAACTGAAACTAATTTAACTAAGAAGGGAGAGAACAGAAAACGTAGAAAATTCAAGTACAACGTCATAGAGAGAAAAGCAATAAAACTTGATAAAATAAATAAAGCACATCCTCCTAAGACTGGATGTGGTGAAAATTGTCGAAAAAAGTGCAAGCAAAATATTAATGAAGCTAGAAGGATAGATATAAATGAACAATTTTGGAGACTGAGTAGGGCTCAGCAAACAAATTTTATGATGTCTTATACAAGCAAATCGACAATTAAACGCAAAACAGCTAGACTAGAGAGTCGTAGAACCTGTACATTAACATACTTTTTGAAGAATGAATATGGGGAATCAAAAATTGTATGTAAAACATTTTTTCTTGCCACACTTGGTTTTCACCACAATAATGATAAAATTCTCCAGAATTTGTGTGGATCATCCGACAAAGCATTACTCACTCCAAAGGTTGATGGTCGACGAAGGCGAATACCTCACAATAAATTGGATCATACTGTGATCGAAAGACATGTGGAGTCATTCAAACCCTCCATTTCACATTATCGTCGAGAGCATGCTCCGAACAGGCGTTATCTACCTAGTGATTTAACGATCAAAGATATGTTTGCCGACTTCCGAAAAAAACATGCAGAATTATCCTGTTCGTATGATCTATATCGATCAATTGTGCAGCAGTTAAACATTTTCTTCGTGAAACTGGGACATTTGCGAGCATTTCAAGATTCACCCTCATTCACAGGAAAATATGCAAGATGACTGTACAGACTGCAAGAAATTCAGCATCCATATTAAAAAGGCTAATGTTGCTAGAGCTCAATACAAAAATCATTCTAATAAAAATCCCAAAGATGATGAAGTTATCTACTCTGTTGACCTAGAGAAGGTAATAATGTTACCTAGATGTGATAATTTCAAATCTGTTATATTCATCCAACGTCTCATTGTATATAATGAAACATTCGCCCCAGTAGGCACCAGAAATAAAAATATAACACCTGTGGCTGCTCTTTGGCATGACGCTATCCAAGGAAGAAAAAAAGAAGATATCATTAGCACATTCTATCAGTTTTTCCTAGCTATGCGAGATGCTAAAAAAATTATCCTGTGGGTAGACAACTGCACATCTCAAAATAAGAACTGGGCATTCTTCACGTTTTTGGTCTATGCAGCTAATAGCAAAGAAATTACAGCAGATACAATAGAAATTAATTATTTCGAGCCTGGGCACTCATTCATGAGTGCAGATTTCATTTCACCACCAGGTGGAAAAGTCGTTGAAAAAAAATGAAAAAGAGTGTACGACTTTACCGATTTCAAATGCGCTGTTCAGAATGCGAATTCCGGAAAAGTTAATATAATTGAAATGCAGCTTCCAAATTTTTTTCTTTGGAAAGACCACTCGTCTCTCCATAAAATTAACAGAAGCAATTCTGAGAGGCCATATATCCATGAATATGGTTCAAGTCCAGGCAGTTAAAGGTGCAATGACTTTACTGTACAGAAAATACTTCAATGGGCCCCAGATTGAATTGAACTTCTTAAATGCCAAAGTTACAAAATCTGGAATACCGAAACTATAAGGAAACCAAACCAAAAGGCATAGCAGAAACTAGACGAAATAATATAATTTAATGCTAATGATAGTTCAATAATGCCAAAAAAATCGTCTAAATTTCTGGAGCAACTTACCTGTCTGAGAACGACGAAGAAGAAAGTGAAGCTTAATTTTTGTTTGTTATCAATTATGGTGAAATTAAAATTTTCGAATAAAACATTTTTTTTAACCAATAAATGAGTGATTCCAAATCTACCGTGTTTTTATTACCAATTTTTACCAGTTACCATTTTCTGAGCTTAGCAATCACATATAATAAAATACGTAAAAAGAGGGGTAACTGCAGTTTTTCAAGAAAAAATTGATTCCTCAATTCTAAAGAATATAAATCGAATAAAGTCTATAAAATACATAAAATATCATAAATGTTTTTTAAGGATTCGCAAAAAGACATAGCAGCATCAAGTTGAATATAAAAAGTCAACTATCTCAAAACCACATGAACTGTAGTTACCCCCTTTGCGCTTAGTAGGGCAGTATATATATATATATATATATATATACATATATATATATATATATATATATATATATATATATATATATATATATATATATATATATATATATATATATATATATATATATATATATCTAATGGGGAATTCATCTCTGATTTGAAAGTTGGCTAATTGGGAATTCAGAGGAAGGTCGTTTTTTTCAAATACTCCTATTTTGAGTTTAATGGGAGTTAACAATCCAAAGAATGATAATATTTGACAAAACAGATCTCTAAATTAAAACTAAATTGAAAATGAAGTTAAGGAAATACATAAAACTACTAGTAGTGAGACATGGTATTGACATAAAAAGGACCATAGACCTAAGTCTGATTGTTGCTGAGGTGACCTATTGCCACCGTTACATCACGGTCGAAAAACTCCCCGACAACATACTGTTCTGAAAAAACGCGATCCCGGGTTAGGGATCGTGTTTCTCTTTGCGGTTGTTATTGGTATCTGACATAGAGGCGGAGCTTAGCTGATAATGTCAAGACATGGCGCTTCAAAACCAACTGTGAACACGGGTTATATGGGAGATTTGAAAGTTTTTTGAGTTTCCCATAGCAATGTTAGTTTCAAGTGAAGCGATATGCAGGTGAAAACTTACTCCAGAGAAAATAAAGAGAAGGTGATAGGTTGGAAAGATGCAAATTCATCATACAATGTCAGAACAATTAAGAGAAGTCGAGGCCAGGTATCATTCAACTTTACAGCTTTTTGTTGATTGAATACATAAAATTCTGTCTTTCCTGATTTGAAGTATTTACTTGCACTTCAGAATCATTGAATTTCTTGATACTAGGATCACTAATTTTTTTGTGAAACTACTTTCGTCCGTTTGAGTTTCGGCATTCACCTAAAATCCTACATTTAAGACTTTCGCCGACAGTATTTCTTTATGAAAATGAGATTAATCTCTTTCTGTGAGAATATCTTGGTTAAATCCTGCAGGGTTTAATGGACGCCATTTTTTGATATCTTGAGTATTCACCTAAAGTATCATATTTAACTTCTCGATTAATTTTTCTTCCTGAAAGTGCTCAGTCTGCTCTCAAATTTCTTTACTTATCATAAGCTTTTGGAAGATTACATGTAGAAACGGCATCTTTCTTCAAAACTCTCCTTTTGGCTGCATGATCTTGCTTTTCATTAATAATGAAAACTAACCTATAAATTTCAATCATAGGAGTTAATTACCTGGAAGAATGTTATTTTTTTCAAATAAAATGCAAAGAACACACCGTCATTTCCGGAGGTGTGTGATTCTTCTTCAGATTGATTTTCCATACCTTCAAATAATCAATCTTTTCCTTTTCACCAAAATAATTTTCTCTCTACACAAAATATTTGTTTGGCTTCGAAAACCGATGAAAGCTAACACTTTGATTTGTATGTCCTTTTTAATTAAAACTTTTCACGCAACAATACTCTCTAGACTTGCTGATTTTTCGTTTTCCAAAATTTGCACTTTCCATTTTTCACCTTCAAAAACTTGTTTTTATACTGATAAAGTGAGAAAGTTATTATCAAGTAATCTCTCATGACGCAGACTTTAGTAGGAAATTCGTACATTCTAATGTGGGTGAAACTAGTTCATAAATTTCCTTGGAAAATTTGAAACAGTGACTTCCCCAAAGCTCAATAAAAAGATACCGTTTTCTTCGTCTCTAGCAAAACGTGTCTTGAATGTCAAAGTCACATGTCAGACTAGCGCTGGAAAATTCCTCTTTTCTGTGGCAATCCATATCCAAAGATACCATAGCCAAAAGTTAGACTTCTGTCAGGATCCACGTTGCAAGTTGATGCAACCAAAACTAGCCTTGGTTGAAAAGGTACTAACAAATTATTAAAACAATTAAAAAAAAATAGAATATCACTCCACGTACGCGTGGATATATAATGTTGTCGATTTTCAAGCTGTACGGCACGTAATTAACTCATATCTTTATTTGTATAAATCAAATGATAAATGATAAAATTGTTGCATCCTTTTTTTATTACAGGGACTTTCACTCTGTCAAGATGGAAATAAATGAGGATTGCAGTAGCATATCTGAATGTACTACGCCAAAAAAAAAGGACGAAAATGAAATGATCTACTCATTACAGATGGATGCGATCCCACCAAAATGTGAATTACCGAAGAACTTTGATCACAATTATCACTTATGCGACAACAGCTCACCGAAAGGGCCTGTTCAACAGCATATAAAATCGGCATATTTCAAACACAAAAATCGTAAATGTGACTTATGCGATTACAGTTCATCAGCTAACTATAATCTTCACAGTCATACGAAATCTGTTCATTTGAAACTCAAAGATCATAAATGTAACTTATGCGATTACAGCTCGTCACAGAAAAGTGCCCTTCGATATCATATGAAATCAATTCATTCGAAACTCAGAGATCATAAATGTGACTTATGCGATTACAGCTCGTCTCAGAAAAGCGCCCTTCAAAGGCATACGAATTCGATTCATTTGAAACTCAAAGATCATAAATGTGGCTTATGCGATTACAGCTCGTCTGAGAAAGTCGCTCTTCAAAGGCATATGAAATCGATTCATTTGAAACTCAAAGATCATAAATGTGACTTATGCGATTACAGCTCGTCTCAGAAAAGTTCCCTTCAAGTTCATATGAAATCGATTCATTTGAAACTCAAAGATCATAAATGTGACTTGTGCGATTACAGCGCGTCTCAGAAAGTTGCCCTTCGAAGGCATATGAATTCGATTCATTTGAAACTCAAAGATCATAAATGTGACTTGTGCGATTACAGCTCGTCTCAGAAAACTAACCTTCGATATCATATGAAATCAATTCATTTGAAACTCAAAGATCATAAATGTGACTTATGCGATTTCAGCTCGTCTCAGAAAAGTTCCCTTCAAGTTCATATGAAATCGATTCATTTGAAACTCAAAGATCATAAATGTGGCTTATGCGATTACAGCTCGTCTGAGAAAGGCGCCCTTCAAAGTCATATAAAATCGATTCATTCGAAACTCAAAGATCATAAATGTGACTTGTGCGATTACAGCGCGTCTCAGAAAGGTGACCTTCGAAGGCATATGAATTCGATTCATTTGAAACTCAAAGATCATAAATGTGACTTGTGCGATTACAGCGCGTCTCAGAAAAGTTCCCTTCAAGTTCATATGAAATCGATTCATTTGAAACTCAAAGATCATAAATGTGACTTATGCGATTTCAGCTCGTCTCAGAAAACTAACCTTCGATATCATATGAAATCAATTCATTTGAAACTCAAAGATCATAAATGTGACTTATGCGATTACAGCTCGTCACAGAAAGGTGACCTTCGACAGCATATAAAATCGATTCATTTGAAACTCAAAGATAATAAATGTGACTTATGCGATTTCAGCTCGTCTAAGAATAGCGTCCTTCGAAGGCATATGAATTCGATTCATTTGAAACTCAAAGATCATAAATGTGACTTATGCGATTACAGCTCGTCACAGAAAGGTTCTCTTCGAGGGCATATGAAATCGATCCATTTGAAACTCAAAGATCATAAATGTGACTTATGCGATTACAGCTCGTCTCGGAAAAGCGGCCTTCGACAGCATATGAAATCGATTCATTTGAAACTCAAAGATCATAAATGTGACTTATGCGATTACAGCTCGTCACAGAAAGGTGACCTTCGACAGCATATACAATCGATTCATTTGAAACTCAAAGATAATGAATGTGACTTATGCGATTTCAGCTCGTTTCACAAAAGTGGCCTTCGAGGGCATATGAAATTGGCCCATTTGAAAATGAAAAATCATAAATGCAACTTATGCGATTACAGCTCGTCACAGAAAGGTTTCCTACAACAGCATATAAAATTGGTCCATTTTTGAAACTCAAATCATAAATGTGGCTCGCAAATCGCCATCTTCATACATCATCAGCAATGTTATTAGAATTAGAAATTTTACAAACACGTCGATCTCTTAGGTGGTCTTCGCCAGTAGGAAATAAATTGGAAACGCTCCGCAAATATATCCATTCATTAATCTGTTCGGAATAGAATCTAGGCCAAAGTAAAACACAAGATCCATCATTTTCTTTCGAAAGTCACTGTTGGGGCTCCAGATCCATAAACATTATCAAATAGTGAATTTTTATGATTATCTTCATTATTTAAATTCAATGATATATGTTGATATTCTTGATATTATAGGTAAACATTGTAAATTATTTTCATTAATTGTAACATCATGATCAAAAGATTGTTAGTTTTGAGATATACCAAAGCTGCTTCGACATTATCACGATTTACAATATATTCATTTACCCTATTTTGACGTTTAAAGACGACAATATCCAACCCATGGCAACAAGGGTAAGTTGACGTTTATCCACTGAGTGAATTAAAATTTGTTTAATTCACTAGTGGAATAAAATGTTCACCATTCACTCTATGGAAATTATTCTTTCCACACACAATGCATCTAAAACTCATTTTAAAGTAAGTTTATTATAATTTTATCAAAAATTCTACATTAACAGTCATGTCTAGCATTAAAGTAAAAATTACAATTATTAATATTTTGAAAATGAAACTGAAAACCTGCACCTCCTCCAAAGGAAACACGCTCAGTCGTTATAGCACATGTGTTTGTGGACTTCTCAGGCCCTGCTGGAATATCCATTTCTGCATCAGAAACTCCGGTTTTTGTGTCCCCACCAAGTATTTGTTCAGAAATATTTATTGAATGGAATTGGCATTTACTTGGTGAAAGTTCATATTCATAACTTTAAAAAGAAATAAAAAACTAACTTTTCACAGGTTAAAATAAAAATCTATTGAGTAAACGCGTTTCGTCATAACATTGACTTCATATCGTACGAGATGAAGTCAATGTTATGACGAAACGCGTTTACTCAATAGATTTTTATTTTAACCTGTGAAAAGTTAGTTTTTTATTTCTTTATAAAGTTAGAAATATTTATTTTGTTTTGAAGTGAATCCTCAATATATCCTTCTGCAACAGAACTTGAGCGCCATCTACCATGTCCTGTCAAATCTGCCCCAGAATTTGCGAGTAGGGTTGCAGAAGAACGCCTGAAACTGTGCCCTGTATATTGTTCAGCATCAGAAAGGCCTAAATACTTTGCAATAGTAGCGGGCATTTTCGAAAATGTATTCACACCTACAGGCTGGACAGTACATTTTTCATTTTTATAATTTAGAAATAGTCGCTTGTGATCAACTGTGCTTGACCTCAAGTTCCTATACTTGCGGAATATATCAAGCGGAGCAACTTTATTACTACCATTGACCACAGTGAACACTCCTTTCTTATACGTTTTCGTATCTAGAATCTGAATAACCAATACGCTGTCCCGATCTTCCACGTCATCTACGGTCATAGTCACCAGCTCGCCGATTCTACACCCTCCAGCACACCCATAATAAAAACTACCTTTATCAATAAATATTGCTCATCAGGAGCGGCATCTAAAAATTATTCTAACTCCTCTCTTGTGAATACCTTCGACTTCTTTGCTACGTATCCCCTGGAAAATCTGCCGATGTCTATTTTTTCTTTCAGAGCCAACATTTTTTTAAGTTGCGAATAAATGGCCATAAAGACGACGACTTAACTTTCTTGGATCGTTCGGAAATATACTCCAAAATGATTTTTTCGTTGACACCTTTGGCTTTCTTATTATTTCTCCAGGTACTAAATGCCGTATATTCCTTTTCGTACAATATTTTTGATTTCAATGGAATTACTGCTTCTGCTGCCTCATTTGCTTCTTCTATAATGCACTCGGGAACTACAACCTCGTCGTCACCGCTCAACATCTTTTCGAAACAAAAATTCTTTTACGGTTCTATAATTTTCATTGACACTTGCAAACAATTAATTACATAATGCCCTAGCAACCATCGATCGAAGGGAAATCTCGTTATGAATTTGAATTGTACCTATATTTCCTCTAAAAAGTATTCTTTATTTGAATTTTCATCAAAATGGGATAAAATTTTGTATACAGCACGTGAGTTAAAAATATTTAATAAACATTCATTTAACTCACTTGTATAAATAACTATTATTCTTACAAAATTTATTTTGAAATAGTATTAATAGGATGAGGTAAAGAGGTAGTAAAATCTATGATATCTTGCTGAACACTGATGACTTGGCTACTATATCCAAGTTGACCACCTTCAAAGTCGATATACTGTAATAACCGGATAAACTTGAGCAATTAATTGTTGTTCAAGAAATGTTAACTCTTTCAAAACTTCTGGTTGTGGTTCATGATCTATATTAATGTCAATAGGAAATATATTCATTTCATTTTTCATCTGAAAATTGTGACAACGAGTACAAAGTTTGTCTTTTTCAATATGTGTATCAAACCAAGGACGATGGCATAAATTGCAGTGTTCGAGTTCCAATTTTTCCAACCTCCAACAGATGGCGGACCACAGTATTATCGTCATTAAGAACCTAGTCTCGCCACAAATAGTATCACTTTTACTCCTAATAAAACAATATACTATTAATTTTCTCCGATAAATGCAAATAATATAATAAAATATAATATATTAGAAATTCAAAAAAGTAATCAGTTAAACTTCCTTGACTTAAATTGAAACACTTCATATATGCGCATTAGGAGCAAAAACTTTTGAAAAACAGCCTTCGCAAATACACCACAAAAAGAAAAATAAATTAGTCACGGCGCAAATTACTGATGCACATAAAATCATTTAAGAGAGCTTTATTTGAAGAGATATGTGCAAACTCTGCGAATTACAAAAAACCACAAATGTTTTTCAAGTGTTCTTTATTTTCAATGTCGTTTAATATTACGGCTTCCGTAAGGCTGATTATTCTATTTTGGTCTATTTATTGAATGGTTGAGAAAACTATCCAAATGTTTAAATTTTCTTATTTAATTTTTTAATAAACCGAAACAGAAATCACTTGCCCATTGCCTTTTGAAATAACGATTGCTGCGCTCTCTGTCGTTCTACATAAAAATCAAAAAGGCTTTTCAACAAGCACCCGTACACCGTGTTCTGTAGTGTGACACAGAGTGGCACGGTGCTTCCTTGTTGGAAAGCTCCCGTAACATAACCCCATAACCTAAAAAAATTTAGTCGTCTTTATTTAGGATAATTTTTAAGAACTCAAAAAAATGGAGAGAAGTAGAGAATTAATATCAAATATAGGACTTCGGTTAGATGGCAGGCGAGCTAATGAACTCCGCAGGATTCGTTGTAAATTAGGAGTATTTTCTGAACCAGATGGAAGTGCCTATATTGAGCAAGGTTTGACAAAAGTTTTAACTGCTGTTTATGGACCTCATCAAGTAAATTCAAAGTATAATCGTATATTCTTACTCATTTATGTTTGTACTTGCATCAGGTTCGGGGTGGCAGGTCAAAAGCTCAACATGATCGTGCTATTGTCAACTGCCAGTTCAGTATGGCTGTTTTCTCTACTGGGGAAAGAAAACGAAGACCTAGAGGTGATCGAAAGTCAACAGAAATGTCATTTACATCAAGCGTTGGTCGCAGCAATTAAAGTCGAGTTGTATCCATGGACTCAGATTGATGTGTATGTTGAAGTCTTACATGCCGATGGTGGTAAGAATTAACTTTAATCAAATTAAAGAAATTATTTTAAAAAATGTCGCCTATCTCAAAATTCATAAAATTTTTGTTACTTGGTTTAAATTTTATATTGAAAAAGACAATTTTTATTAATTTAAAATTAATCTTACCCATGAATTCGATACTTTCTTCAAATCTGAGGTTAGAATAGGTCAGGTTAACTAAATTTTTTGAAGAAAAAAAGTGAGGAAGCGACAAGTTCATATTCAGCTTTTGCTGCCCAAAATGAGCAAGAATCGCGTTATTCTGGACTTTACTTCATAATTACCTAATTTTGTGCTGAAAAAGCCGAATGTGAATTCGGATTTTATCGCTTTCGCGCTTTTTTTTCAAAAAATTAAGTTAACCTGACCTATTCTAACCTAACCTCCGAGGATTCATATAATATATACGTTTTATATTAAAACAAAAAAAAATAATTAAATTATCTTAATACTTTCTTTACTTTTTGAACCCAGTGAAAATTTAACTTTGACCATGAAATAAAATTTAAAAATTATTTTCTACAGGAATACTATGAATTTATTTTCTAATCAAGTATATTTTCTACTTTCGTTACATTTCAGGAATATATCCTGCTTGTGTAAATACAGCAACTCTTGCTTTAATTGATGCTGGAATTCCTTTGAAAGAATATGTGTGTGCTTGCACAGCATCTTTAGCAAATGATGATATACCTATGATAGACATATCACACCAAGAAGAAATAATGGGTGGTCCAACATTAACAGTCGCTGCATTGCCAATATCTAAGAAAGTTGTATTACTAGAAATGTCTGAGATTTCATGTAGATCATCTCCCAAAGGTGCTCCAAACAGCCTTGCAAGGATGTGTAGATATAAAGAACATTTTGGATGTAGCTGTAAGCAATAATGTGAAGGAGATTGGAAGTTCTACAAGATGGGCAAATATGACATAAAGCAACAATTTAAGAATTATGTATATTCTTATAATTTTTCAAAATAAATTTACTTTAAATAAGGATATTTGTATATGACTAAAAAACAATTATTAGGTATATATAAAAAAAAAGACTAAAAATGAAATATTTGAGAGATGACAGTTTTTACACTTATTTCTGTATTCACATTATTCTTTGATAACCTTAAACTTTATTCTTACAAAAATAGAAAATCAAATAGAAGGCGTCAATCGGTTGGAAATAAAGCCAAAATTGTGTTCAGTTTGGTGTAGCATCTGGATGCCTTTCTAATAGCATGGCCACTCCCTATGGAAAAAAATCTTAAATTAAAAAAATGGGAATGGGCAGACACAACTCAAAAACAGAATACTTTATTGCAGTAATAAAGCAAAACACATGTAAATGGCAACACGGATGGAACCCAGTTTCGACCAATCACAACTATAAAATTCGCGTGAGATCGAGTCAATTTCGTTGGAAATCGTAATGTGTCGTAATTCGTAATTCGCTAATGGCCGCCAGAAAGCGTTCGCGTATTGTGTAAACATGAGTTCCATTACTGAATCTGAAGTAAATTTCAAAAATTTCAATGGTGACTTAGTGGAATATTTGTTATCCCATAACTTTAGTGCTCTAAGTTATGAGGATAAAGTTTTGATAAAATCAGTGAGACCTACCCCTGAATTAAAGAATTTGGTGCAACGTAACAGTAAACAAAACCGCGGTTTCAATACAAAGAACTACGAGAGGAATCCTTGCATAACCGGATCACAGGTAAAAAATAAATTATTTTGTTGGCAGTGTTTACTTTTTACTAGTGAAAATGTCTCTGTTTGGGGCCGCTTAGGATTTGACGATTTAAAAAATTTATCACGTTCTTTGGAAAGGCACGAAAAATCCCAGGAACATGTCGTGTCGCGGATCAAATTTAAAATGTTTGGAAAAAAAAACATTATTAATGTTATTGATACAGCACGTGTTCAAGAGTTAGAAAAATACAACGAAAAAGTTAAGGAAAACAGAGAAATATTGGAGAAACTGGTCGACATTATATTATTTTTATGTCGCCAAGATATAGCGATTAGGGGACAAGATGAAACAGACGAATCTAGCATTAAGGGAAATTTTAAGGAACTCCTTGATCTATTTTGCAAATATGACGAAAAGCTGTATAATTTCATTAACAACGCTACAGTTTTCTCCGGAACCTCAAAAACAACCCAAAACGAAATTATAAACTCTGCTTCCTATGTTTTGGAAACTTTTATCGAAAATGAACTTAAAAATGTTAATTTTTTTTCCTGGCAAGTAGATGAGACAACTGACATTAGCTGTAAATCGCAGTTGTCGATAATATGCAGGTTCGTAAAAGATGGAACATTATTTGAGAGATTTTTAGGTTTTCATGATGTCAGTTCTGGAAGGTCTGCCAACGATTTATTCGATTTTTTAAATGAGAAATTTTCGAAGTTTAATTTTCAATCTAAACTTATAGCACAAACCTATGACGGCGCAGCGGTTATGGCTGGCCATTTAAACGGTCTACAAACAAAAATTAAATCTGTTGCTCCTCAAGCTATTTTTACACATTGTTACGCACATAACCTGAATTTGGTTTTAAGTAACGCTTGTAGTTCTATTAGGCAAGTTAGAATTTTTTTTTCAAATTTATCTGCATTTTCAACATTTTTTTTTCAAAATCAACAACGCGCACAAAATTTCTAGATGCAATAGTAGGTAACAGAATTCCAAGTAACGCACCAACTAGGTGGAATTTTACTTCAAGAGCTATCTTTACTATACACAATAATAAGGATAAAATTTTAGAGGCTCTTAATTCTATAGTTGAAAGTGAGGAATTTTTCACCGATAAAGTAACTTTAAATACCGCACGCGGATTAATATCTTACTTACAAGATAAGGAATTTATATATTTTTTAAACATCTTTAGATTAATTTTTGTACAAACAGAAAATAGTTTTTTCAAATCTTACAGCACAAGTTTTCAGATGTGATTTACTCACGAAATCGGCTCAAGTTTCTTTTGGAGAAAATTTCAGAATTTCGTGCAGAAGTTTATTTCAAAAAACTATTTTCTGTATTTCAAACGACTGATGATACGACTCAATTTAGCCCAAAACGAAAGAAATTCAGTTTCGCAGATATGGAGCTTCACTATAAGCAAATATTTTATGAAATTTTGGATACTATTAGGGGTCAAATAGAAATAAGGTTCTCTGATTTGAAAGAACTGCATTTCTTCGAATTACTCAATAAAAATTTGTTTACCGGATTTTCGGCTAATTTTCCAGATAACCTTTTGGAAAATTTATGTCAAAAATACACTTTTTTTGATAAGGTGGCCCTAAAGAGTGAACTGTGTGTTGTTTATAATGACAATGAAATTTTGGGGCAAAATGAAAATCATGTCATGACTATTAAATACCTTTTTGATAATGATTTGAATCAAGATTTACCCCAAGTTTATAAACTCTTATGTCTAATTGTTTCTATCCCGGTGACATCGGCTTCCGTAGAGCGCTCGTTTTCCACTCTTAAGAGAATTAAAACTTATTTACGAAATTCAATGAGCCAGGATCGTTTGAAAAATATTAGTTTGTTGTCTATTGAAAAGGAATTGGTAAAACTTATGGCGAAAGACAAAAAATTTTATGAGGATATTATAGATCATTTTGCTAACGTTAAAGATCGCAGAATCCCGCTAATCTTCAAAAATATATAACTTTTTATTTGCTGTCCCACACATATTTTGCACATTTTATTTTTCACAGGTTTTGTTTGTGGTACTAGATACTTTATTACTTAGTATTATACCAAATAATTCGTTGTTCCTTGTAACTTAAAAGAATTTATTTTTTGTTTGATTTTATGCAAACATTATTTTTTATTTAAGGCTTCTGTCTTGGCATTGGCATCTATGCAGGAATTATAAAAAAATAGATGTCTATGCCAAAGAATTTATTTAAATTTTTTTTTTAGGTCTAAATATATATTTTATTATTTTATTTCATTTTTTATTTTGTTTTTTCTTTATGACAAGAATTTTATTGTAATCTATGTGTGGGAGGGTCCTATTTTATTTTTGGCAAGACAAAACTCTCACCTCCCCGTTGGTTCTTGCTGGGCAACAATTGATTAATTCCTCGAATAAGTAACAAATTCGTTAAGTAGGTAGATGAATTGATTAATTGGCTGAGAAGAGTTTTTGTGAATATTATAAATAGGAGTTGTAGGTCTCAAGGTATACACTCGAAAGTGAAAACAATTTTGTTCCAAACAAATTAATAGCTTAGGGTGCTTGTTTTACTTTGATTTTAAATTATAAGGCGGTTGACCTTGAAATCCTGAAAATTTTCGCCTATGGTGTATTTTTTAACACCTCTTGTAGCCTCCTCAAACCAAAACCTCACGAGCCGCCACTGATACATATATATATATATATATATATATATATATATATATATATATATATATATATATATATATATATATATATATATATATATATATATATATATATATGTTACGGTTAAAGTATTTACTTGGCTAGTATATAAACTAGTTGGATAGTATACAAACTATCCAACTGCCTGGATATTTTGATGAAAAATCATATTTTCACTGAAATAGCTACGAGTAATGGCTGGTTTGTATACTATCCAGCTAGTTTATAAACTATACAAAATTTATCGCTAAAACTCGAACCACAAGGAAATTACACAAATTAGCTAGCATTTTTCGCTAGTTTGTAAACTATCCACATTAGTTGGATAAAGTGTGAACCTGATATTGGTAGTAATACATAATAACCAACGAGTTGGTTATTATGTATTACTCAACAAACTAATCAATTCTCTTGGGTTAATTTATTTTAGGATAGTAAAATCCTTAGTAAAAAATGGTTTCTTTATTGGTACAATGTAAGATTGTTACAGGTACCTATTATTACTTTAGAAAAAGTAAAAGAAATATAACTCAAATAATACCAGGTGACAAAATATTAACAATAAAATATGTCAGGATATCAAATTCACCAAACAAAGAACGGTATTATTTGTTGGAGCAAGTTGCACTATTGTGGCACTTACTATTACACGTATATCCAGACGCAAGACATTCGTCTTCATTCATCGCAAGGATTTTGCTATCCTAAACTAAATTAACCCAAGAGAATTGATTAGTTTGTTGAGTAATACATAATAACCAACTCGTTGGTTATTATGTATTACTACCAATATCAGGTTCACACTTTATCCAACTAATGTGGATAGTTTACAAAATAGCCAAAACTGCTAGCTAATTTGTGTAATTTCCTTGTGGTTTGAGTTTTAGCAATAAATTTTGTATAGTTTATGAACTAGCTGGATAGTATACAAACCAGCCATTACTCGTAGCTATTTTAGTGAAAATATGATTTTTCATCAAAATATCCAGACAGTTGGATAGTTTGTATACTATCCAACTAGTTTATATACTAGCCAAGTAAATATTTTCACCGTAACATATATATATATATATATATATATATATATATATATATATACCTATATATATATATATATATATATATATTATATATATATTATATATATATATATATATATATATATATATATATATATATATATATATATATATATATATATATATATATATATACCTATATGCATTTCAGTAAGTTCTCAGATATGAATTTAATACAACAATGAAGATACAAAGTATTTACATTAAAACAAATGTTATTATTTACATGTTAAGATAATTATAAAAGTATAATTTCGAAGTATAAAAATTTGCTTCACTCTAAAATGTTTAAATTAAAAAAAAATTACATTAAGTATAACTTTTACAGGCTTTTTTAAAGCAACTTTATAACCTTTATAACTGTAATGTGAATTGAGGAATCTTTATTCAATTCTACACAAAACTTGTTATTAAAAAAATTTGAATGAAACACATAATCACTATTCTTATTGATCATTAATGATAGTTTTTATATATGAAGCCAATTATAAGAATAATATGCATGTAATATATGACTAACAATAAATACACAAGAGAATTAGGTAATAGAAAAAAGAAGAGTCTTATGAGTAATTTTCATATTGGAACTCTTTAAATGATTTTTGGATCGATAATAATCATTGTGGGAAAGACAAAATCCCAAAGACAGCACAATATTCAACAGAATTGATAAAATAGCAAAATCAATAATATGGGTATAAAAATTTGATAATTTTTCAAGAATTGATAAACCTGATATAATGTTCCAAGGAAGCCAGTTATACCTACGAATTTGGTGGTGCCTTCATACGGCTTTGTTTTTCAAACCATCCTATTTGGTGAACCTTTGCAGGGTCACATTCCGATTTCAAAAGTAAATCAAATATTGTTTTATGTACAGTACCTGCCCTCCAGCGGCACAAGCAGCTATGAATCCAAATTGACCATCTTCTCTTACTAGTCTGTTAGCAGTATGTATTGCTAGCCTAATGCCGGTAGCTGCAAAAGGATGTCCAATAGAAAGGGAACCACCCCATTTATTGAACTTCGACATGTCAGGGGCTCCTATTTTTGAGGTTTTGTTCATATAATTCTTAGCAAACCAATCACTTTAGGTTTGCAATAATTTGTCCCTAGGGAAAGTTTTAAACAAATCATGATCAGTTAGTTAAAGATGTTCATATATGCATTTTCGGTTTTAGTAAAAATAAAAACAAACCACAAAGAGTCAAAATATGTATCGAACAAATTGAATATAGTGCAACATGCTCAATTTAGGATAATTTTCAAATACACTCACCGACTTAAAATTCGGGACAGCCAAAATTTTGATGAAATTCAATGTATGATAACTTTTTTCTCTATAGTCCGATTCAAATGTTTTTTTTTCAAAATGTAGATGAATGTTTCGAGTTTGAGTAATGTTATTCAATTTTGAAAAAAAAAGTTCACATGTTGAAATATAAAGGAAAATGACTAAGAACTATTTTTCCCTGAAGTTTGTAAAACCCTGTAGAGTAATTCTGCAAGCTAAACTCCAGTGCATGTATTTTTCTGCAGAGTATGATTCATTCTCAACATTCTGCTTTTTAATTCGTCTTGATATCTTTCTCGGTTAAAAAGATACGAATTTTTTAAGAAAGCATTACATATTTTGCAACAATGATGGTTTGTTTTGGATTCTTTCGGTTTCCATAGAAACTTACTCCTAGTTCTATCTGACATTTCGAATATTCGAAACATTTGGCTTGTGAATTCATTTTGCAATGCCTTTGTCATCCGAAGATTCAGCTAGAGCTATTGCCCAATATTTAGAAGACGTTGCAATAAATATTATGAACTGGCCTGCTCGTAGTCCCGATATGAATCCAATAGAACATGTATGGGACATGTTAGATAGACGAATCAAGAAACATCGAGGACAATTACTCACTCTCCAACAGCTCCGAGACGCTCTGGAAGAAGAATGGAATAATATTCCACAAGAGGATATCCAAAGTCTAATTACAGGAACCAATCGACGTTTAGTAGCTGTTATAAGATCTAGAGGAGGTAACACGAAATACTGATTTTTAACACATCTTCTTTCATATTTCAATTGAAATTAAAGATTTTTGATTAAAATGTGTAATTCTTTCTTAAAAAATTCATATCTCCTATACCGATAAAGATATCGATAAGAATAAACAAACATATATAGTGTATTTTTCAATTTAATTCTGCGATTTATTGCAGAATTACTCTACAGGTCTCTCGAAACCTTGACACGGCTCTTTTCACGCTAGATTTTGTAAAACTCATCATATTCGCCACTTCTCTGTAGGAATAACCAACATCATGAAGAGCAGCAGCTCTAGCTGAATCTTCGGATGACAAAGGCATCGCGAAATGAAAAGTAGATACGGAATTCAGAAGCCGAATGTTTCGAATATTCAAAATGTCAGATAGAACTAGTTAACGAATGCGGAGTAAGTTTCTATGGGGAAACCGAAAGAATCCAAAACAAACCATCATTGTTGCAAATGTGTAATGTTTTCTTAAAAAATTCGTATCTCTTTAACCGAGAACGATATCGAGACGAATTAAAAAGCAGAATGTTAAGAATGAATCAGAATCTGCAGAAAAATATATACACTGAAGTTTTGTTGAAGTATTTAAAACAGATCTTTACTCAATTCTTGTAAGAAAATAGAATGACACTTTTAGGGCGGCCGCACATTTACTACAATCGGATCCGATTGTCTGAAACGATTTCAAATCGGACCACTAGCGCACACTGCCGACAAAATACGTCCGATTTTATTTGAATGTCACAAGCAGGGATATTTTTCGACCGTGGTAATGAAATTTTCAGTATCGCACATGGTTTGACAATTCCTTTTTCTATACTCCCTGTCAAAAACTGACAGAAATAATCGTATGTTTACGGTAGACTATGCAAAAACAATGCATGGCTTGCCTTCCGGTAGTCGGATCAGACTTTTAAACGGTCCGATTGGTAGGACGCACTGATTGTGCATCCGAGTCGGACGTCCGATCCGATATCGGATCGTAGGTGTGCGATAGGATCGTATAAAAGTATAGAAATTTGAGCGTCAGATGCCCTGATCCGACAATCGTTTCAGACAATCGGAACCGCTTGTAGGAAATGTGCGGCCGGCCTTATAGAACAATTTATTCAAAAAACTGACTTTTTGTCAACGAGCCAACTACAAATAGTAAAGTACAGAATATGTACAGTGTTGACCAAAATATATTTAATGTTCCGTCTTCAGACTTCAACACCTTCCCTCATTGGATTATTCTGGTCAACCCCATTGCATTTCTCAACATTTGTAATCTGGGTTTGAACAAAGGTTTTGTCAACATGTCTGCTAACTGATCTTCTGATGACACTTTCCTAACTTGAATGAAACTGTCAAGTACCAGCTCACGGACAAAGAAATATCGAATGTGAATATGTTTCGTACGACGGTGATATTCTGGATTCTGTGTCAACTTTATTGCAGCTTCGTTGTCGATCATCAACGTTGGCACTGATTCCAAAATAAGAATTTCTTCGAATAGTCGTTTGAGCCAAACTATTTCTCTAGCAGCTTCGCTAGCAGCGACTATTTCTGCTTCTGTTGTAGAAATTGCAACTGAAGTTTGACGCTGACTGTACCAAGATATTGCTCCATCTGCTCAAAAACTCCTGTGGTTGATCGGCCTGTATTATCATCACCACCATGATCTGCGTCACTGAATGTCTCCAGCTCATCTTTGACTCCTGTTTTGTATATTATACCAATGTCAATCGTTCCTTTTAAATAACGGAATATCCTTTTTACTTTGGAGCAGTCAGAATTCAGGGGATTTTCGAGTTTCCTTGAAACTACACTTACAGCATATGCTATGTCTGGTCGAGTGCCGGTCATCAAGTACATCAAAGCACCAACAGCTTCTCTATAAGGAAAAGTGCTGTTCAATTCTTTAACATCTTCCTTCCCTAATTGAACGCTTTCTTTGATTATGGGCGTTGATACTGGTTTACAGTCTTGCATACCGAAACGTTCTAGAATCTTTCTAGTGTAAGCAGACTGATTGACTTGAATTGATCCATTTTCTTTCTTCTCAATTTCTAGTCCTAAGAAATAAGATGCAGGCTTGATCGTGATTTTGAATTCTCTTCGTAAATTATGTAGAAATGTTTCTTTCATTGTCTCATTTGTAGAAGCTAATAACCCATCATCGACGTAAAGAGCTAGCAGTAGCATGTCTTCTCCATCTTTCTTTATGAATAGGCAAGGGTCTGCATTGGTTCTTTTGAAATTCAGGCTTTCGATGTAATCACTAAATCTATGATTCCAACACCTTGGTGCCATCTTCATAGCCCTGAGGTTGCTTCATGTAGACTTCTTCATCAAGTTTACCATAGAGAAAGGCTGTACATACATCAATTTGAGTCAAAGACATGTTTTTGCTTGCTGCAATACTCAACAGTGACCTTATTGTTCCACCTTTGGCTACTGGGCTGTATGTTTGGTCATAATCTTCACCTTTTCGCTGTGAATAGCCTTTGATAACCAATCTTGCTTTATACTTTTCAATGGACCCGTCAGGATTTGTTTTGAGTATATACACCGTTGAAAACAAATTCTTTCTTATACCAGGAACGTACCATACTTCTGAAAGTAAAAACTCATGCTTCTTTCTATTCACGTATTACTGAACTCTTACTGTTCCATATCCTACCGCTACTATGTGCTCTTCAAAGATGATTTTCAAAAAACTGACTTTTTGTCAACGAGCCAACTACAAATAGTAAAGTACAGAATATGTACAGTGTTGACCAAAATATATTTAATGTTCCCGTCTTCAGACTTCAACAAGTTTAGCTTGCAGAATTGCTCTACAGGGTGTTACAAACTTCAGGGAAAAATAGTTCTCAGCCATTTTCCTTTATATTTCAACATGTGAACTTTTTTTTCAAAATTGAATAACATTACTCAAACTCGAAAAATTTATCTACATTTTGAAAAAAAAAACAAATAAATCGGACTATCGAGAAAAAAGTTATCATACATTAAGTTTGATCAAAATTTTGGCTGTCCCGAATTTTAAGTCGGTGAGTGTATTACAGTTGATAAAATTTAAAAAAATCTATTTTGCACCAGTGAGTGCGATCACAGCATCGAAAATAATAATTTCATATCTCACAACCAGTTTATCATATGTTTTCAAATTTCACTTGAATAACCCATTAATAGCAATATTATTTTCATATTATCTCAGTTTTAATCTCTAAGACAGGGGTTCTCAACCGGTGGGTCGTGACCCCCTGGGGTCCCGAGATACAGACGGAAAAATTAAAACAGTTATTGTTACAGTTGTTTATTAGAAAAGTGAGCTTCAAATATTGTACATTACTTTTACAAATTTTTTCATTTCAATTGATGTTAAACTTGTACTCGTTTGAAATAAACCCATTTTTTAATGTCTGAATTAATTTTTACATCACAAAAATATGTCATTTTCTAGTGTCAAACGATTACTTGATTTCGTTTTCAAATTCACATTGCGGAAAATGTTTTCTTGTTCACAGTAAGTTGTAGGATAAGTTCTTGTTTCATACTTATTCAAAATGAATCGTCTCAAGCATTTTTGAAAGTCAATTTCATTTTCTTATCAGTTCATCGTGAAGATGAACATGTACTTCAGCATTTTGTATTCTTTGCTAAATGGATTGACCAACTACAAATTCTCACTCATATTCTTATTTAAAATATAATTTATCTATTGTTCAATTACAGCAGTGTTAAGGGGTACGTTGCAAATACTCAAAATAAAGTATTTAAATTCTTGTGAAAAATTTTCATTCTTCTGTCTTATTCCCTGTTTTCAACTGTAAGTTTATTCTTAATCTGTCTTGAGCATACAGAATGTTCTTGTCTGGCAGGGATAAGTTCAAAGTCAAAAGGGGTCGAGCAAAAAAGGGGGTCCTAGGGCCTAAAAGATTGAGAACCTCTGCTTTAAGATAAATGTTATTCCTTAATGATTGAATAATATACATTAAATTGTTTTTATACATGTTATTACTCTAAAAAGACAACTTTTTTTTGGTCAATTTTACACACTTTGTTAACATCATATCTGGCCATGACATCTGCAAATCTTTCATTTTTACAACTTTCGTGTACAAGCATTGTTTTTTGAATAAAGATGGAAATTAACTTGAAAATTAACAATCTCAAATATACTTTTTCAACATTTGATAGTTCTTGTGTAAAAACTACCGCAAATAATATTACGATTTAATTTTGATGTTGTGGTTAATAACAGAGTAACAATAAGAAACAAATTATTGTTCTACTTATATTGAACAAACTCAAGGTAAAGTTTGTCAAATATACCGGGTGTCCGCGGAAGGTGGCTCGCCCCTATAACTTTTTTGTTTTCAGAGATAATGAAATGAAATTTAGAGGATCTGTTTGATGCATAAAACTGCATTGTTCGACAAGTAACTCAACTTCATGCAACTTCCGGTTTCACCGGAAGTGACATAAACTTTCGATTTTTAAATGGAACACCGGGTATATTTTCAGTTTTTATGTCTCCATATGACATTTAGAATACAATCATGTATCATTTGTTACTTTTTGTAACCTTTTTTTTATTTTTTTTTCGAAATAAATTTTCATTCTAGAGGGCTATGGATGCGTTCAAATAACTAATTTCGGTCCTAAAATGTATGTTAAAATACAACTTCACTGTTTTCGATCAAAATGTTCCAGCTATGTGAAGTTTAATTTTAAAACTTTTATTACTATTTTTTTTCAAATGGCAACATGGTGGCTCGTCGGGTTAAAAAAAAAGATAATTTTATTACGATTAATTTGATACCGCACTCTAGGTATTAGGTTAAAAGGAAACTTTCGATAAATACCTGAAATCCCATAACCTTAGAACTTTCTTTAAATGAAGAATCTTATTGAGATTATTAAAATAACATTTGAAATCATCGAGTAGCCTGTGACCAACACAACTGAAACAAAGCCACGCCCACAAATCTACGTCCCTGAACGGCAAACAGGGCCATTTTAGGACCGAAATTATTCATTTGAACGCATATATAGCCCTCTACAATAAAAACTTATTTCGAAAAAAAAATTGAACAACGGTTACAAAAAGTAGCAAATGATACATGGTTGTATTCTTAATGTCATATGAAGACAAAAAAACTGAAAACATACCAGGTGTCCCATTTAAAAATCGAAAGTTTATGTCACTTCCGGTGAAACCGGAAGTTGCATGAAGTTGAGTTACTTGTCAAAAAACGCAGTTTTATGCATTCAACAGATCCTGTAAATTTGATTTCATTATCTCCGAAAACAAAAAAGTTATAGGGGCGAGCCACCTTCCGTGGACACCCGGTATAGTCTTTAAATGTTATGAAATATATGTTGTTTTCATTATTATATAAATTATTATTATTATTATTACATGATATTGAGTTGTTGACAAAATAAGTGAACATTTCTTAAATGTTCTGTGTGTTAGTAAAAATATATTTTACTCTCATAAAATCTAGTTAGTGAAGCACAAATATTTGGTACTTCAAAATTTACTTACAGCAAAAGCTTCATGGAATTCCCATGTATCAATGTCTTTAACATTGAGCCCTGCTTTCTGTAGAAGAATAGGTGTGCCATATGCTGGTCCTAATAGAAGTTGATCAACTGGGTCTTGTGCAACATATGTGAAGTCTCTAAGGTATGCCTTAGGCTTTAAACCTAATTCTTTGGCTTTAGCTTCTGGCATAATTAAAGCCGCTGATGCACCATCAGTCTAAATATTAAAATAATTTTATTCTAATGAAAACAAATGATTATTCATTTTTTTCGGCAATCAAGTTTTCAGTTACTCTTTCATTGCATGAACTTCAAATTAAGAAGAAAATCTATTCTTTAATAGGGCCAATGTTGTTATATATGTTAAATTTTGTTGATTTGATTTCATTGAAAAAATTAACTTTAAATTCTATTTACCAAAAAAGATGCATTTGCTGCAGTTATAGTACCATAGGGTTTTACAAATGCAGGTTTCAGTTTTGCCAGCTGCTCCATTGTTGACACTCTTATACCATTATCATTGGCAATAGTTCCGCTTACACCAGGAACCTATAAATTTAAAATGAGCAAATTATTTTTAAATGATTTAAAAGTATAACTACCTTGATAGGAATAAGGTCAGTCATATATCCGTTTTCATAGGCTTCTTTTGCGAGAGTGTGTGATCGACTAGAAAATTCATCTTGTTCTTGACGAGAAGCTTCAAAAGCAGCTGCCAAGCGATCTGCATAATGACCCATTGTTTCTCCAGATGAGAATTATGAGACTGCAGGAAGCTAAATGAAAAAATCGATGTATAAACTTTAATCGGAACAAATGAATGAATTTTTGAATAAGGAAAGGGACTTTATCTACTAAACTGGCATGAAAATCAAACTCCGCTAATTTGCACCCACTCACATAAATTACTAAGTTCATCTAAACATAGCAGCTTACCAGAAAATGCCTTTGAAAACATGAATAAAATCATATGTGAAAATTTATTATTCATAGCAGGCCTGATATTACTATACCTGATGAACAAAATCAAGTCACATATATTCTAGGTAGCCATAATGAATTACAAAATAATTAACTAGTAACCAAATATTGAGTGTATAAGTAAAAACAATGATGTTTAAAGTATTCCTAGTGAAGATTGTCAAATCTTTCAGAATTAATACAGAAAAATTTAGACCATTTATACATATTTCTTCACATATATTTTATGAATTATGATTATCACTTTTACTATGGACATAAAAGGACAAAAATATTGTCGTTTACTTTTTTTGAAGGATAATGCACCAAAGTTGCCAACCATCAAAGAAAATGCTTATGTGCAAATATTTGGCTCTCTAAGGTTGCAAGAGAATGAAAAAATGATCATGGTATTGAGAATGTTTCCCGTAGACGACTGCGATATTGTCACAAATCATTTACTGCAAGTTATCCATGCTAGGCTTGAAGAAGAATATATGGCTAACAATCCTGCGGTAAGAATATTAAAGATGTAGATAACAAACGTCCTTGTAATTTGTTTGGTATTTGTAGGGTCCTCCAGCATCTGTTAAAAAGAATAATCCAGGTGCTGAACTTGCTAATTCAATGCACTTCTTGGAAAATAATGCCCAGGATACTGGTTTAACACCTATGCAAACACAAGTTCATGATATTTTGAAAAAAACTCCTTCAATTTCTGGTGCGTCCAAGTCGGAACTTCTTAGACAATTTCCACAGAATAAGGCTGTTGAAGTTATGTATAATGTTCCTCATTATTAATAAGATCATAACTCTTGAATTTGATATATATGAAATATCATTTGGGGTAATTTAACAAGTTTATTTAAAAAAAAACTTGTTTATCAAAATTTAAAGAAATATCAATAAATGTTCTGCAGAGTGATAATGGCAAATAATAAATGTGGACTTATAACTAGGAAATAATACAGAAAGAGGTCTCAATAGTTTGAATTTATATATTTTTAAAAGAACATATAATGTTTTAGTAAGCTGATTAACCTTTTGTGTTCAATTTTTTTGAATTTACCTGCATCAAACTCAGTACTGACATTAACGTTGAAAAATATTATGAGAATCTATTATCACTTATCAAAAAGTCATTATCCAAGTTTCTGTTTGATTTCAGGTATAATATCCATAATAAGCACATTTTAAAACCGATTGGTTATTTTTCTGTTACAAGGATAGTAGAAGTTGATTTGAGCAGTTTCCCTTTTTGTCTTTGAACTGTGAAAATTATCTTTTCATAATTTGAAAATATGCTAAATTTTTAATGAAATAGCCTGTAACTTATCTCTAGCAAGTCTATATTTGAAAATCAGAGTAGAAGCCACATAACTTGAAAAGATGCTTTCGTGCATGTATTTGATCATATTTTGACCTTTTTACAAATGCAGAACGAGTGTTGGTCCTGCAAAATAAATTGTTGTTTTCTCTCATCTAGAAAATAAGTGTGAAACTAATTTAAAGTGTAGAAAAGATATTTTCAAATTAAACACTTGGCAAATTTCAAAATATAACAACAGATTTACTTTATAATTGGTTTAGGTTACTAACCGGAAACTTGTTTTCTTTAAATAAATATTTTTTCACATCAGTGAAATATCTAGTCTCTTTAGTAAGAATTTTTTTAGCTGGGACTGTCATTTTAGTTATTTTAATAATATCCATTGATGTCAATAGGGCAAAATATTTATATTAATGAACATTAATTGATTCATTAATAAATATCACAAATCATAGATTTTCAGTCTTTCATTCTTGAGAAGTTTCAAGCTGACAACATTCACTATTTAGGGGGGTTAACCATGATAGTCTGGTCAAGCTTACAATGCATGTGATATTTTTAATTCTATCCTAAATATTTTTGTTTCATTACTATTTTGAAAGAATATTATCCATTAAAAAAATTGTTTTTCAGGGAAGCCTTGGAGTTTTTGATAAACGAAGGTCATGCTTATTCAACTATTGATACTGAACATTTCAAAGCAACGGATCCTATGTAATAAAATATTGAAGTGTTTCAATTGTTTATTTGAAATGAACAAAATGTTATATATTAAGTTATAAAAATTAAATAAAAATATTTTTCAGAAAGTTGTTTTTTTATAGTTCTTGTAAATCTCATATTTTACTTACAATGTTTGGCACAATAGTGTTTTATACCATTTATTGTGAAGGCTCTGGCATACTTTGCTAAAAGAGCATTCACATCTAATTTTCCAGTTGTTAACTTCCTGTAAAATAAAATAACATATTGATACATTTATTTTTAAAGAAATTTGGGTGGGGTGGGGTACATATACAAGCGGAGTATTTCCTGTCTGCTACAATCCTTGTGTTGCTGAAGGAAATATATGTAATACATTATTCTGTTACTGCAATGATAAATAATCAAAAAATGATAAAAGAATTTTTTTTTTAACAGTTCAAATTTCACTTTCATGTTCAGAAACTTCAGGCATTTCACAAATCGTTTGACCTAAATTGCAATCAACCTATTTAATTAATTTTCCTTTTACACTTGACAAAACAAACAACATAATGAATAACAAACAATAAAGGAATAATGAAAATTTGAAAATTTCCTGTAAGATTCCAAAAAATGTATCGTGTGAGAAAATTATTTATGATATAAAAAGTTACTTTTTTATTTGCAAAATATGGTCTTGTGTGAGGAAAATGTGTTTTATATGATTAATTTCAAGATTATTCAGTTAATTATTTTCTTGTTTGATGGGAGAAAATTTATAAAAATAATTAATTCCAGTATTTTTGATAAGTAAATATTAATGTAAATGCACCTTTGCAAGGAACAGCTGCAACAATTGTCTAGGTTCACAATAGAGGGCAGCTATAGCAGCTGCAACCTCAAATTTTGGTCTATGATCTAAAAATTCATTTTCAATCTCTTTTCTGAAGATATTATTCAGCTTCATTTTTATTTTCATACTAGAATAAAATAAATCTCACTTAAATAATGTAAATAGACTGAATTAAAAAAAAAATTTCTATTATTTCACGATTAAAAATAGAGTTAACTCTTTTACCTCAACAAACTGTAATACTTATATAATTATTGAGGATGTATCTATTTATATTAATTATGAATTTCTAACTATTTTTTACTTTCGTTAATTCTTGGCTTGCTTTTCACATATGAAAAAATGTTCAATCAAAACAGCAAATGTTTTAGTGCGAACAATCCATTTCAAAATTGTTATATTTTACTTTCAAAAGTGTTCATTAGTGAACACATTTTCATAAGTGCTTCAATTATTGTGATAATAACCTGAATTTCTTACTTTATATAAGGGGCAATTTCTGGAACAGTCCACTTTTCTCTTGTTTCAAATAGAACTTTGAACCTATCATTAATATTGTCTGGTAAATTACTTTCTGGAAAGGCCCAAACACCATTTGGATTTGTATCTCTATCAATAATAGCTATTCCATACAACATACTTTCTTCAGGAATCATTCCTTCTGGAACAGAATCTTTCCAGGCTTGTAAAAACTCATCCAAATTGAATTTTCCAGATTGCAACAACAAAACTTTTGCAAAGAATATACATACATCACTTTCCTTATATGAATAAAGTTGTTTTCCATCCACCACTTTTGATTCAACTGCATATTTCTCAAATACACTAACTAAAACTTCATTAGGAACTAAATCCTTCAACGACTCTATTGTTATTTCAAAATCTATTTCATCAAGCTCCCATGAATTTTCATCAATCAATTTCAACATATAAGATAAAACTCTGAAGTGATATTCAAAATGTAATAGTCTAATTTTATCATCTACAATAACAGTATCCATACTTTCTAAAGCATTTTTCAACTCCTGTGATGAAGATTGAATTGTGGCATCCAAGTCTTCAAAAGTCAATAATTTATTTGTGTTTATATTGAATTCATGTTCTGGACCTCTATAGATAGTCTCTTGTAATAATCTTTCCAGTTTTTTTCAAATATGGTTTTCCTAGAACTGCCTCCAAATAATCGAAAAAAATTCCATGAATTGTAACTTTTTCTATTTTTCTTTCATTGCATTCTGAACACTCTTCTTTAAACTTAACATTATCCATAAGTAACAAAGAATTAGAAGTTTCCGTTTCATTAATATCATAAGTTTTGGATTTTGAACAAAGAACAACATTTTCATCTTGATCACCTTTAAACATCAACGTTTCACCTTCCTCAATTTCCATTAAAAGATCATCATTGAGTTGAAGAAGTCTAAGATCACTGCGATTTACATTGTTATGAGAAATGTATATGGCCTGAGTTATTGGTCTGAGTTCCTCTTTTTTTAACTTGGCCAAAGTTAAAACTTCATCAATTTGTTGGAATGTTCTTCTGCAAAACAAAATCAATGAGTGTGTTGCTTCAAATATAACCCAATTGTTTCATTTACTCAGTATCTTCAGAAGAATTAGAACTCATTTTGTTGAATAAGATGATTCAGATATATACTGATATAGAACACAAAATTCATTTAATTATATTGAGTTATGTATTTGTAACCAAAAACATAAAATAAATTCGCGCAAATAATTTAAAAAATCTACCATAGATCCTCTATTACATTCGAAGTGAAGTGTAATCTGCGCAATAGTGTACCAGTGCAGTTTATCCCACAGGGTGTATTCGCGTTGGGCGCTTACACGCTTTAAGCGCTCGCGCTTAGAAGTAGTGTTGTAAATATCCGTATCCTTTCGATATTCGGATAATCCGTATTCGGAACCAAGAAAAGTCCGTATCCAGTGCCCGGATACGTATCCAAAAGTTCAATCGTATAAAAGGCAACCATAAATACACCACGACATCGGACCCGGGCGACCAAAGGATACGGAATCGGACTGGATACGGAATCGATCGGATACGAATTCTATGCAAACGCAACAGCGCAGAGAGCAAATAAAAATAAAATGAGCTAAACAAACAGAATAAATATAAAATAATTAGAGAGCTTCAAAGTCCGTGAGACACGAGGTCATTTTGGCAAAAAAATTCGTAAATATTTAATATTAATTTTTCATGAATTTATTGCAGCGTGTATAAAAAACGCGTGAATAACAAAAAAACAACATAAAAATTTGGCAAAACACAAATACCTGTCAAATTTTCACGTCAATTTTGTTTTGATTTCCGACCTACACTGCAATATTTTATGAAAAATTATGTAAAATATTTAAGAATATTTTTTGTCAAAAATGACACCGCGTGTTTTGGGCTTTAAATATTATAACATACATTTTATGCGAAACAAGGTAGTGTTACGAATTTTGTCAGAAGTTAAATTAAATTGAAGATTTTAACTAATTACTGAAAGATCGGTATTCCTCATTAAAAATATTTAGATCTACCATTAAATTGATTCAGTTAGCAACGCTGCAGGCGGCAGGCGTAACCGCGTAACGTATAAAAATTTTTATTCATAATGTAGGGAGTGAAAATGAAATAGGACGATGAATACGGAACCACTGCTGCAACCGTCAGTGACGATTGCCAGCACCGCCATCGGTTCCGTATCCATCCTTCATGGCGCATTCGCTTCGCGCATTCGGAATTTGTTTCCATTCAGCGCTAGCCATCCACTTTGATTCCGTATCCAAATATTCCGAATCCGTATTCACACAGACTGATTCCGGAATATACGGATCCTTTCAATATTCGGATTCAACGGATGTTTGGATACGTATCCAGACATCACTACTTAGAAGCACAGATTATTGGCGTTCGTGTTGGCCTACTAGCGCTTAGAGACGCTCACGCTTTGGCTTTGAGCATTAAAGATGAATATCAGATCTTCTTTTTACGCTTAAGTAGGTAAAAGTCCGATAGTTCACGCAAATACTGTGCTTTTACATTTCCCTACAAATTAATTAATATCGACAACATAAGTTAGGTTAGCTTACGCTTAGTGTTAAGCGTTTGTGAGCGCGAGTCGACCACAGAGAACGAAGCTTATAAGCGCTTAAAGCGTGTAAGCGCCCAACGCGAATGCAGCCCCCAGTTTATGAGGCGTAAATCTGAAATCAAATTAAAAAAGGGTTTGAAACTTCTCTCATTTACCTGCTATAGTCCCGCCACGGCGCACAAACGTATCCACAGGAACACAAACAAATATCAAACAATAGATTTTTTCCGCATTTTTTAACCTCAGTTCTCAATGTTGAAGTTTGATTTCACAGACGTCTTTTTGTTTTTACTTTTTTGTCCGGCCGTGAGCGTACAAAAAATTACACTTTTTGTACTCTCACGGCAATATCAAGAACGTCGGGCGGCGTACAGTTGGGTTCCGAATCCGACATAATGTAATCTCTGAGAAAAATTTCATATATTCTATTTAATACAACAAGTCATTTCTTAATACTCGGGTACTTACTAAAAACGCACAGTCTTTTAATGCGTTAAGTGACTTCAAATGTTTCTGACAATCTTGGAAGTAATAATCGTTCTCTTTTACAGTTTCACATTTGACTACAAAGTTCAACGCTATAAATAATTTAGTTCTCCAAGCGTCTAAGTTATATTTCTTTTCGATATCCATTTATTGTACTACTATGTCGATAAGTAATTCGTTAATGGTGAATAAAGATAAAAAGAAATACAGTCAAAAGTATACAAAGATTAATATAGATAGTTGTTTTATATAAATAATAAACATTCTTGATGTTAAATAAATGAACATTTTATGACTATATCATTGCTTTAATTCCCAAAAGTTATTTATAAAAAAAAATCTTTGAAGCTAAGAAGCTTTAACATCTTGCATGCAGATCTATGACTCGCAGAAATTTTTGTATAATATTTTAGGGGTTTTTGATTTAAGGTTTAGGGGCAAATATTTTTCAGAGTTGGCAACACTGGCTGGGGTTGGCAACAATGAATGTTATGAATTATCTGGTTTTCCCTAATTTCCCTCCTTTCTTTATGTTAGCATCAAACCGACAAACCTTGTTTCACCTGCATACAGAAAATAAATTGATAATTCTAGCAAAGGTACTATATTCGTCTCACGATAAAATAACAAAGTCCTCTTCATTGTATCGTGTATTCGTCTCATATTTTCACTGCTTTGCTCTGTGATAACACTGACACTTGACAGGAGTAAGTTATTTGTTGACGATATATTGAGGTATTTTGAGTAAAAAAACATTGAAAAAGCGACAAAATCTGAGAGCCTATTCTGCTTTTCCAGCCCAAAACAAGCAAGAGATAAATATTATAAGGTAATTATTTACACTTACGTAGAACTCTTGAAAATTCATAAAATTTTGGTTACTTACTATTTTTGGGCTGAAAAAGACGAATCTAATATCAGAAAATCCGGGAAATCAACCATTTTCACTTTCGAAAAATTTCTAAGGAAATGTCAACATAGCGCCACCATAATGGATGTCGTGCAGTATTACAGTAATGCCAACCTGCAATAAGGATCTACGAAATAACTAATTTACATAAAATTTTCGTTGTACTCACTCATTTTGGGCCGAAATTGACGAAATTGAGCCTGAAAAGAGTGAAAGCAGAAAAAACTAAGGTATTTATCGATAATTCTACAGACTGCCCCGATTTACTTGAAATTTTTCGGATTAGAGCTTATTTTGGCCTGAAAAAGCCGAATATGAAGTCAGATTTTGTTGCTGGGTCATCTTTTTTTTTTCAAAAACTTGAGCTGACCTGACTTTTTCTAACCTTACTAACCTAACCTCCGAGTTCATAAAAGTATAGAATTCATGAAATAGACAATGTTTTTGATAATAAAATTCATCTATTTCATGAATTCTATACTTTGATGAACTCGGAGGTTAGGTTAGTAAGGTTAGAAAAAGTCAAGTCAGCTCAAGGTTTTGAAAAAAAAAAGATGACCCAGCGACAAAATCTGATTTTGTCGCTGGGTCATCTTTTTTTTCAAAAACTTGAGCTGATCTGACTTTTTCTAACCTTACTAACCTAACCTCCGAGTTCATAAAAGTATAGAATTCATGAAATAGACAATGTTTTAGATAATAAAATTCATTTATTTCATGTTTATGAACTCGGAGGTTAGGTTAGTAAGGTTAGAAAAAGTCAGGTCAGCTCAAGTTTTTGAAAAAAAAAGATGACCCAGCGACAATATCTGACTTCATATTCGGCTTTTTCAGGCCAAAATAAGCTATAATCCGAAATTTCAAGTAAATCGGGGCACTCTGTTGAATTATCGATAAATACCATAGTTTTTTCTGCTTTCACTCTTTTCAGGCTCAATTTCGGCCCAACACGAGTGAGTAAAACGAAAATTTCATGTAAATTAGAGTTATTTCGTAGTTCCTTATTGTAGGTTGGCATTACTGCAATACTGAACGACATCCATTATGGTGGCGCTATGTTGACATTTCCTTAGAAATTTTTCGAAGGTGAAAATGTGGAAATGGTTGATTTCCCGGATTTTCTGATATTAGATTCGTCTTTTTCAGCCCAAAAATAGTAAGTAACCAAAATTTTATGAATTTTCAAGAGTTCTACGTAAGTGTAAATAATTACCATATTTAAAAATCGTTGTTTCTGGACATAACTCCATATTTACCAGGTTATTATTAAACCATTATGATTTATGTAAAATCTGATACAGTGTTTCGTAAATTGAAGTTTCCAGATTCCATTAGGAAGTTGCATTTTGAGTTGTGTGTTATAAAGTTAAGCATTCAGGACCTTTCATTTGCCATAATAAGTGTTTATAGATTGGAGATATAGACATATTTCTGGATGAGCTATTTGATATTCTTCAAATATGCTCTGGAACGGTTAGGTATATATTTCTGTGTGGTGGCGTGAACGTTGAATATTTGAAGAATAACTGTTTAGAGAAACGACTCCTTGATGAATTATTGATATCTTTAAATTTAAAAGACATCACTTGAGCCCACAAGGGTATTTACGAATATTTCTGGTCATACATCTGTTTCAATGCAATCACAAAGCATTGACACTAGAATATTATTTTAATAATCCTATAGGACTGCCTTCACGTAGAGTATAACTTGAGTAGGGTGAACCATACTTTTTCCTGTGCTTAAAGGTGGATATCACCAGAAATTTGAAAGACACTGGTCTAGAACTGAAGAAGCTACATTGGATCGCAAACAGTTTGAAATCTGTTGACTCTGTGGTGGATTATAAAAGAGCTAAGGTGAATTATTAGCATCTGCTGATGGATTAAAGCTTAAATATCAGGAAAGTCTCATTGATATATCAGATAACAGGGGCAGAACGATCTGTTTGATTGTTAATTGTGAGACTAACTGAAAGAGCTTCACAAAACCTTCCATCAAACAAAATAATGATAGATTAGTTATCTCAGATACAGACAAAGTTGTCTGTATTTCGAGAATATTTTTTTACTGTAAGCGCAAAAAACTTATTTGAACATTATGGCAAATGGAGATCACAATTTTGTACTGTATCTGAAATGCAAAACTGTAGTTTCTTCTTTTTCCTGTTACACAACAAGAAGTTGCTATTGTCATTATGCAATTAAAGATAAAAAGAGTACGGGTACAGATTGTGTATTACTAAAGGCCTTGAAAATTATAGCTGTTCCGATCTCCCATCATTTGGCATAATTCATAAATCGTTGAGTCGCCAGTGTAATATTTCTTGATCTATTGAAAACAACTATAATACCTGTTTTCAAGAAAATGATTATGATATATCCAATTATCGTCCAGTTTCAATTCTTAGAATATTTTTCCAAACTCTTTCAAAAGAATAGGGTTCAATGAAATGGTAACTTTCTTGACTAAGTTTGATATGATTCTAGACAGTCAACATGGTTTCAGATCGAAGGGACCTACACAAATTTGTTTTGTTTCATTGAATTTGTTTACAAATGTTTTGGAAAAACTGAATGTATTTGTTATGACTGAAGAGATACTGGAAGTGGGCGACTGAAAAAAAAGATATTTGAACACTATTGTCCAAGGATTCTATTAAATTCTTAGCAGTCCACATGAATAGTAGATTGAATTGGTGTAGTCGCATTGATGCGATAAATAGAAACTGAGTAAAGCTTTCCTTGTCATAGGTGGGATTAAACGTACCTTACCGATTCCTTCAGTTATCAGTGTATATCACAGTCATATATATATATATATATATATATATATATATATATATATATAGAATAGAATAGAATAAGTTTATTAATTTCATAGATTATTCGTACAAATATTAAATATAAATATGCACAAAATAAAAATGAAACAAGTCACAAAGAGCAAATACAGAAGGCTTATTTATAACAATAAACTCTGAACTCCTCGACCGAGTAAGGTTCACATTTCATAATTAACTTGTGAATGCTTCTCTTAAAGGTCCCATGATTTGAAATAACCTGTAGATGTTTAGGTAACATATTGAACAACTTGAGTGCCATGTACTCTGTGCCTCTTTCACGTAGAGTGGTAGAATGAATAGGAAAAAAGTACGGAACACTTTTTCTTGTATTATTAATATTCTTAAATTTTGCAAAATAATCTTGATTTTTATGGAAAAATGTAAGTATTTTATATATATACAGCCCATAGAAAGTGAATAAGTTGTGCTTTCTAAAGAGACCACGACAAGATTGTCTGTAGTCGAGGCGAAGCATAGATCTAACTGTCCATTTTTGGCAAATAAAGAGGCTATATATATATATATATATATATATATATATATATATATATATATATATATATATATATATATATATATATATATATATATATATATATATATATATATATATATATAGGTATAATAATCGGGAAATGATTAACACATCATTATAGTTAAACTAATATGCAGAGGTGATACAAATGATCTTGTTCGCACAGCTGATATTATAGCATGTGCGATAGAACTGTTTCGATTTGATTTTTTTTATCTTTTGATGTTATTTCCGACAGTAAAAAATTTAAGGATTTTGGAATTGAGTCGTCAATATTTTCAAGCATTTTGTCACTTGGTGTATAATTTTCATTATCATACACTCTCATGCCCCTCCTAATAATTTCGCTAGCCGCCTTCAATATATGAAGCTCCTCTTCTTCTTTACTGGTATGTTTTTGATTATACCGATTTTCTGTTAAAATATTGTGGATAATTTTTTTGAAACATAAAATGGTATTGGATCCAAATTTACTTGATATAACAATATCATCATGATAGAGGTCGTTTTCTAATAGTTTTTTCATCCGGGATATACTCAGTAGTGATTGTAGTACATTGGCAGTCATCATTTTCCTCTATGTAATTGTATATTTGGTCCATTGATGTGTCAATGCTCAAAGTTTTTGGTGCAACTTTCTTTTCAACATTACTCAGGTAAATAGAATTTTTGAGTAAGTGATAACAAGCTGCATGATATTTTGCTTTAAGTGTCTGATGTAAATCTACTACTCCAGAAATTCTTTTATGAATTTCTCTATAATTATCATTTTTCTGTACGGCAATAAAATTCACAACGGTGTCACTTAAAGTTGGAGTATTTATGTATGAAATTTGTCTTCGCCGATTATTATTTAATTTTGCTTTTCTTTCTTCATCAGCTTCGTGACCACAAAGGAAGCAGTTTTTTTTTCAATCAAAGTGAGGTAAATCAATGCTACTTCGGAGCTTCTTTTTCGGAGCGAAAATAAAGTTTCATTTGGATTCTTCTTTTACATTTCAATATATTTTTTACTGATATACCTACTTTCGCCGACAACTTGTATGAGCATACACAATTTCAGTTTGTAAGTGAGGTAACAATCCATCGTTTCGTTCGCTTGAAGCAGTTCTCAACGTCGCTACTCCTCTACTTATTTTTATAATATCTTCCAAATCTGAATCGATTTTAGAAGATGAAACAAATTTTTCGCATATTATACCTACAACTATGCTCATCGGTGATATTACTAGTCACTGGTTTATCCATTGTTTGAAAGCTGTAGAAAATAATTAAATAGTTTATTGCATTTTATTTATTATTATGTAGAAGTTTAATAGGAAAATATCGTCTCTAGATTTTACTATTTGTAAAATTACACAATTTTCGCTTGTAAATATACACAACATGTACCAAACACGTGTTATTTATAACTAAACTAACCAGAGAAATTTCGTTCAGTTGTACATTGCAGCTGCCGGTACCGTTCTCCCCTCCACGTTTTACTACCTTTTCAAGATCCCTACGGCCCTAAATACTCTCAGGTATCTTTGAAAGATGGTCCACTATATCTATATAGGTGATAACTAAAGCATACATAAAAAAGAAATATATAAAGGAAACTTATGTGCTGAAGTATTAATTTTTTATATTTTTTGTTTAAATAAGGAAAGATTTAAAAGCACAAAAAAATTTTTGGTATACTGCAATTTATATCATAAGAAACAAAATCCTACTTCGATCGTATAAATTCATTCACTGTAAAAAAAGTCCGAGGCTAAAACCCCCGGGCGCTACACTAAAACATTGTTTATATATTTATAAATGCTAATTTTATGTAAAAGCAAAATAATGTAATTTTGCCAAACTAAATTGTAATCATGACTATGTAACAAGAAACACTGGAGTTCTCTTTATCCCTAAGCATAGAACTACAAAAATTTATATACTCACCTTCCTATCAGGCTATTAAATTTTTTAATCAGTTGCCATCAACTATGAAGTTGCAAAATATTTGTCTGTTTGAAAAGGGAGTTACTTGTTACTTCTGTCAATAGCCTATTATTGTGTTTCAGAGTGCTTGAGTGACTCTGATGTAATTAATATTGTGTGAATTTTAATTCAATTTTTCGTTCTGTTTATTATGACATCCTAAACAATGTTACACAATTGTTTATAAGGATCAATAAATGTCTATCTATATATTATTTCTAGATGAAGGTAATTTCTTCTATCATGAACTCTACTCAAGCTATCAATTGGAACATAATAAATTAATAAATGAAATTAGTACAATTTTTTTTTCTTGATAATGCTACAGCATGCGAAACTAGTGGTAAATGAAAACCTATTTTAGCAGTCTAAAGGCTTATGAGTTTGCATTGTAGTATTTTAGTTATCCAATAACTACTACCACAAGGAAAACTCATTATGAATTTATTTTATTGGTACATAGCTCAATTATTTGAATAATTATGATAATGGTTTTACCAGTGAAAACCACATAGATGATCTTTAATGGTTAAATGAACATTACTTGAAATGAAGTCCCTCAATAAAATGGTTACATATATGTCTTTTTTGTTACAGGAATTATTGTTCTATCAAGACAGAAATAAGTGTGGATTTTAACGCTGGAAATGACTGTACAGTACATATATTTTCAATACTGGAGTGAAAAATGATGTGACTAAGATGAAATATAAAGTACTAAAGAAGGAACCCCATTTGACAAACAATTGTCACATACAAAATGAAAACATTGCATGCACCATGACCAAAGTTGACGATGTAAGCGAGATGCGCTCCTCGATGCAGGTAAAACTAATTACTCAAGAAAAATGTGATCCTCTGACGAACATGAATTTCGTCAATTCTGTGAAGAACGAAACAAGTGAGGATATTCACTCTACTGAAGATACCAAATATATCATTAATCAAATAATAGATGAAAATGGCAAGGTTTGGCCTAGGGAAGATTTTTTAACATCTTGGTAAGATTTTTAAACTACTATTTCTAACAGTGCGAATAGTGTCTATCATCAATTCTATCAAGATTTTGTTTGGTAATAGTAGTAGTAATTTATTATTACTATCACCACTTTCATCAAGTTTCAGACAATGAAATCAATATATATATATATATATATATATATATAATATATATATATATATATAATATATATATAATAAATATATATATGTATATATATATATATATATATATATATATATATATATATATATATATATATATATATATATATATATATATATATATATATATATATATATATATATATATATATATATAAGTATATATATATATACATATATATATATATATATTATATATATATATATATATATATATATATATATATATATATATATATATATATATATATATATATATATATATATATATATATATATATATATATATATATATATATATATATATATATATATATATATATATATATATATATATATATATATATATATATATATATATATATATATATATATATATATACATATATACATATATACATATATACATATATACATATATACATATATACATATATACATATATATATATATATATATATATATATATATATATATATATATATATATATATATATATATATATATATACATATATATACATATATACATATATTGGTAGGTATTGGTAGGTTTGGATGGTGACCGATGCGCTGCGACCTTATTAGATCTATTGTGCCCCATCTTCTTCTGCTTCTCGATGTGTTCTCGTTTTACAGCAGCCCCTCAAGCCTCAATACCTTCAGGAATTTGAGGATTTTAAGGGGGTCTATCTGTGGTATTTCTTCTACAGTCAGCTGATATGATCCCAGTGTGTTCAGTCTTTCATGGTGCACAGCATAGCACTCCATCAGTATATGGTGAGGTGTTTCTGGACGTTCCTTGCAGAATCTGCAGGTGCGGTCCCCCTCTAGACCTAGCTTCCTTAGGTGTTCTTTGAGTCTGCAATGCCCCGTAAGAAATCCTGTGATTGTCTTTAGACTAGTTTTGCTGAGGTTAATCAGTGTCTTCGATCTTGCTCGGTTGAACTTTCCGAGGAGATCTTTGGCCTGCCTCAGTCCTGGAAGTCTTTGCCAGTATGTTGCTCTCATTGCTTCTTCAGCTTTATTGAGTTCTTCTTGGAAGTAAGATTTTCCAAGTCCGCAGAAAGGCTCTGGCCCGATTAGTGGCGTTGACGCACCCTTTCGTGCCAGGGTGTCTGCTTGTTCATTACCCTTCACTCCGACGTACCCCGGCACCCAGAGGAGGATCACTTTGTTGTTCCTGCCCAGATCGTTTAGTTTGTCTAGGCATTCACAAACCATCTTTGAGTTGATGTTATAAGAGCTCAACGCTTTGATGGCTGCTTGGCTATGGGAGAGGATCGCAATATCCTTGTTCCGGTATTTCCTATCGAGGTTGAACTGAATGCACCTTTCTATGGCGTGAATTTCCGCTTGAAAAATACTAGGGAACTGGCCCATGGGTTCTGAGTATTTGGTACGAGGCCCAACGACTCCTGCTCCAGTTCCTTCGGGAGTTTTAGACCCGTCCGTATACCATATTATGGTATTCTTCTCCAGTGCTCGAATGGATTCTATGCTCCATTCCTTCTTGGTATTTAGTTCCGTTCGAAATAATTTCTTGAAACTAAATTTCCTGGTAATTTCGTCAGTTGGGAGGTCAGCAAGGTGTGCACTTCCGGTAAGGGTTGAGTCCCTTGTACCGTATACAGCACCTTTGAGTCCAACTTTAGCCAACCTGAGGTTTGCTCCCCAAGCAGTTCTCCTCACCATGATGTGGAGAGGAGTGAGGTCCAGAACTACCTCTAGTGCTCTAGTTGCTCCTGTTATACAAAGACATGCTAGTCTTTGCACTTTCTCCAAGGATTTCTTTGCTGTGGTGAGTTCGGTTCTGCCATACCACACTACTGCTCCGTAGGTGATCATAGGTCTCACTATCATGGCGTACATCCATCGCAGTATAGATGGGTTACAGCCCCACGTTTTTCCTGCGATGTTCCTGCACACCATCAGTGATGATTTTGCCTTGTTAACGATCTTTTCTACGTGCATGTTCCAGAGTAGTTTTGAGTCTAGGGTGAGCCCAAGATACTTCACAACTTGCTGCCATTCTAAGTCTGCTCCGTCGAGACGAATAGTCCTTAAGTGCTGAAGCTTTGTTCTTCTAGTGAAGGGTGGTTTTTGATGCGTTAATTCTCAATCCCACCGAGAGGCACCACCTTCTGGTAGTCTCTAGCTCCCTTTCTATGAGGTCGCAGAGGGTTCCTTCGAATTTACCTTTGGCCATGATGACTATGTCGTCAGCATAGCCGAGGCAAGTGACTCCGTTCCCGGTCAGTGTTTCGAGTAATTCGTCCACTACAAGACTCCACATCAGAGGTGATAGTACCCCTCCTTGTGGGCATCCCCTGTTTGTACTGATCCGAAAGGTGTTCTCGCCCACCTTCGTTTCGGCCGTTCTTGTAGCCAGCATTTGGCACATCCATCTGGATGTGGTTCTGTCCACTCCCTTGTTCATTAGGGCCCTTTTTATTGCTTCGTGAGAGGTGTTGTCGAATGCCCCCTCTATGTCTAAAAAGGCGCAAATGGCCATTTCTTTATACTCAAGTGATTTCTGGATTTTTTCGGTAAGCACATAAAGAGCGGTTTCCGTTGATCTGCCCGCCCTGTATGCATGCTGCCCGGGGTGCAATGGCACCCCTTCCAGTATCTTGGTTCTAATGTAGTTATCTACCATCTTCTCCAGTGTCTTCAGTAGGAAGGATGTGAGACAGATTGGTCTTAATGACTTCGGGAGGGTGGGGTCCTTCCTTCCTGCTTTGGGAATGAAGGTTACCCGTGCTCTCCTCCAGGTGCTCGGTATGTACCCGAGCGCCAGACTAAATCTGGCTGCTTTAATAATGAACGGCATTAATTCCGTCTGCCCTTTTTGCAAAAGGGCCGGAAATATGCCGTCAATTCCCGGTGACTTGAATGGTTGGAAGGAGTTAATTGCCCATTTCAGCCTCTGGGGAGTGCATATGGTTTTTGCTACTTCCCAGTCTTCTCGTTTGGCCCTGCCTGGTTCTTCCCGTGATCTTCCGGGTTCAAATGGTATGCTGCCTGGAAAGTGCGTCTCCAGTAGGATGAGAGCTCGTTGCTCTTCATCCTCTGTGTAGCTACCATTTGTTCTTCTGAGTGACATTGGTCCTTGCTCTCTGCCTCTTGCCATGGTTTTGTGCAATCTGGCTGCTGCGGGGCTTGATTTGATTGTCTCACAGAAGCTCCTGAAGCTGTTTCTTTTGGCTTTCCTTATTTCTTTATTATATTCTGTCAGCCTTTCGGTGTATCCCTGCCAGTCTCCGTGCCGCTTTGCCTTGTTGAATAGCCGGCGGACTTCGGATCTTAGATTTGACAGGTGGTTATTCCACCAAATGGTGCTACTGTGTGATTTATTTTCTTTTATCGGGCAGCTGGATTCGTAAGCATCCATGATTGCCCCATTAACTTCCTCTAGGGTCTGCTCAAATTCGATATGACTGTTGCTGTCGGACTTGATCTGTTCTAGGTTACATTTTAGATTGGTGGTGTATTTTTCCCAATCTGTGTTTCTAGGATTCCTAGTGAAGGATGTTTGTGTTACAAGCCCTTCCACGTTGAACATAATGATTCTATGGTCGGAGAGAGATGGTTCGTCTGTAACCCTCCAGTTCCTTACCATTCTACTAATGCTCGGGCTGCCGAGCGTTAAATCTAATACTTCTTGTCTAGCCCTAGTTACAAAGGTGGGGACACATCCCACATTAAGTACGTTAAGGTTAGCCGCGAGTATAAATTCTAGCAGTTACTCATCTCTTTGATTGGTGTCCGTGCTGACCCAGATGGTGTTGTGCGCGTTTGCATCGCAGCCTAGCAGGAGGGGTAGATTGCTCCTGCTACAGTAGTCGGATAGCCTCTGTACTTCCTCTGGTGGTGCTTGCCCGTCTCCAGCAAAGTATCCTGAGGCTATCACTATGTCGAGGGGTGAGTGCCCTGTGCGGATCTTGGCCCGAACCGGCACTAGGTCCCTCGTCATAAATTCTGAAAGACAGATATAATTGATATCGTTTCTGATCAGATTGCAAGCTCTGGGGTTGTCACATCTGACATCCCAGATTACCTTACCTTCTCTGTTCGGCAGTCCTCTGATCTGCCCCCTGTTGACCCAAGGTTCTTGGATCAACACTACTCCCAAGTTTGCCCTGGAAAACACCCTCGATAAGGCGGCTGATGCCCCCTTAGCGTGATGAGTGTTCACCTGGCAACTTTTACTGGGGTAGCCATTGCTACTGGAGAGTTGGAGTGCTTGCCTCCTGATCGTCCTGCAGCATTTGTTCTTCTTCGCTCGATACCACCAGGCTTGCCTGGGGGTGGCAGATCTTGTTTCCTCCGGTTGTTTCTGGAGGGTTTCTTGGAGGAAGAACCTTTACCGGATTCTTGCTCCGAAGGTTTTCCTTCTCTTACTTGTTTTTCCCTCTCTGCTTCCCGAGGAGAGCTCGGAGTGCGAGAGGTGCCAGGACGCTCTTGAGCATCCTGGGTTGCGGTGACTTCCCGCGATTTTGGGTTTTCCTTCTTGTCCATGTAGTTCCCACGAAAAGCTAGGGATTTCAAAAGTCGACCACGCCGGAGCCCCGCACGGCGTGGCAAGGCTATTACTCGAGGAGGTCGCCCAGTATCCTCGAGGCTCCGTTAACGACGGTGCTCTCCCACCGCCATGCATCCATAGGCACGGTTCGCATAACACCTTAGATTGGAGGGTCGGTCAGCGCCACCTTATTGGTTATTCGGTGGTAACCTGCAGCGTGTCTGTGGATAGCACAGCCTGCACTGCAGGTCGTTCGGCTATCCGCCACCTGCCGACGCTCCCAGTAGCCACCCAGACCCTGAGATATACATATATACATACACACATATATACATATATACATATATTTCAATACCACCAATCTGAACAAGTCAATAGATGTAATGGGTGTCAGATGGTACAACAACCTTCCTATAATGATCAAAGCTTCGAAAACTGTCAAGCAATTTAAATCTAGGTTAAGAAAATTTTGTTTTCAGATGTAGCTTGTATTATTTTTCGGGTTTGTTTTCTTTGTCTCCAATTGATTTGATTTTATTTTTTACATGTGATAATATGGAAGATTTTTGCTAAATAAATGTTATTATTATTATATACATATATACATATATATAAATATATATATATATATATATATATATATATATATATATATATATATACATATATACATACATACATACATACATACATACATACATACATATACATATATATATATATATATATATATATATATATATATATATATATATATATATATATATATATTATATAAGTTGAACTGTCATGATGACAAATAAAATGAGAAAACTTATATTTTCCCATCGTAAATGCATGTCTTTCCTTGTAAAGGAATTGGTAAATCGTCCTTTCCTTAATTCCTCGTCTTTGTTCATAATTTCTATTATATGTTCTTTTTGCTTCTTAGAAGCATGTCCACATTAATTCTAGACATCTTAATAAATAATAAGGATTCAACTCGGTGAAATTTTTTCGTAAAATCGACGGAAAAACAAACAACAAATACGTAAGTAGGGTTATGATAGATTTACTTCTTCACAAATGCTCGTGTTCCGACGTTGCCAAATTGCAATTTCATTTTCTCCTCGAGTAAATTCACCTAGAACTCAAGAATGCAAAACGAGTGACACGGGTGAAGATTAATTGGTGAAATTTTTCACTGGTGAATATTTTCACCACTTTCAAGAATTAGAGCCCTGGAGAGAGTGTAGCGTGAATCAATATTTTGATAGTAGGTTAGGTTACTTAACACTTTACTCTTTTGACTAATCTTATCCATTTCTGCGTTTGTAGAAGTTTATGAGTTGACGTAGGAAACTTGTAATACTTTACAGTACTATTATTTCTGCCCGTATTCCCACAATTAACTACACAACAAGTATCGTGTCCCATTTTACCCACTTATAGCATTCAATAAACATTAACAGCGTCCGGCAGAGTTGCGGAAATTCACCACTGCGCGCGCTCAGATAGTTTCGCTTATCCCCTCCAACCGTCGACACATAGCGAATACTATTACAGCAATGACGGTTACCAGAGACTAACGGTTTGAAGAGTGACGGTTAAACAAAGTTTTACTGTTGTATATATATATATATATATATATATATATATATATATATATATATATATATATATATATATATATATATATATATATATATATATATATATATATATATATATATATATATATATATATATATATATATATATATATATATATATATATATATATATATATATATATATATAGGGGAGACAACTTTTGAAGGTATTTTTTGTTATATTATATTCAACCCCTTCACCCTCCGGGCAACTACCTTTAAATTTCAAATAGCAACCCCAACTTATTTTTCCATTTTTGAAATCCTTATGTTCCTCAACATTACAGTACTTATAACTTCATGAATTTTTGGATTGTAATTCATTATGATAAATGAAAGTAGTAACTTACTGACTAACAAATTACTTCATGAATTATTCAAAATGATATCAATTGTTTTGTTAGCACTGTTGAAACTGTCTTTTTTTTTCGTCAGAAACACTTTACCTCACAAATGGCGGCAAATTCAAATCTTTCGTAAATTTTGGGACACCCATTGAATATATATATATATATATATATATATATATATATATATATATATATATATATATATATATATATATATATATATATATATATATATATATTGTTACGAATTCGGGTTCGCTAGGATGATTTCCAATAACTAAATTTAATTAAGAAACAAATCGGTATTTATTTACAAAACAGTAATTATAAAATAACCACACTTTTCAATAACTGTCACAACTTCAATTCAAAACACAGGTTTCGCTCTTCTTTTATAACACGGTAGTTCACTGTAAACTAACTGTAGTCTGTTCCTCGCCTCTTCTATGGTCGCTTTTATATGTCTTTTCATTCCTTCGAGAAGCTTCCAGAATGTTCTAGTCTTCGAATTAAGAGGGCGGTTACTTCAACGTTCATCGAATATTCCAGAGAACACAGAGTCGGCTTTAGACATTTTCGTAACACTGCCCCCCTCTTAAGTTTGATCGTCCCGATCAAAATCTTCTGATACACCTCCACCGTGATACTTTGCTAGCCTATCTAAATGTACAACTTTAGGCTTCGTCCTAGGAGTGCGTTGGATTCGGTAGACAACATCATTTATCCTCTTTGTGACTTTATAGGCTCCTTCCCAATTCTGGCTCAATTTAGGTGATAACCCTTTCTTTCGCTGGGGATTGTACAACCATACTAAATCTCCTTCTTTAAATCCGGCTGAGTTCGCCCTCAAATCGTATCTGGTCTTCATTCTGTCAGTACTAGCATCTATCTTATCCCGGACGTGCTCATGGATCTTGCTTAGGTGCAGTCTCAATTCATCTGCATAAGTCTTTACTTCCAATGGTGTATCTTCGGGAGTACCGAACAGCAAATCACATGGTAAACGTAATTCTCTACCAAAGAGTATCTTTGCTGGAGTATGACCTGTGGAATCATGAACCGATCCTCGATAAGCCATCAGCAGTACTGGCAAATGTCTGTCCCAATCCTTTTGGTGATCAGCCACAACCTTCGACAGGTATTGTTCCATGGTACGATTGAATCTTTCCACCATCCCATCAGACTGTGGATGTAATGGAGTGGTTCTGGTCTTTCGGATGTTCAATATCTCCATCACTTTCTTAAAAACTTCGCTTTCGAAGTTTCTTCCCTGGTCTGAGTGCAATTCCAGTGGAACTCCGTATCGAGATATGAACTGATCTACCAGTACACGTGCAACAGTCTCAGTCTCTTGGTTCGGAAGAGCATAGGCTTCAGGCCACTTGCTGAAGTAATCCATGACAACCAGTATGTATTTATTTCCATCGTTAGAAGTTGGAAATGGCCCGGCAAGATCTATAGCGATCCTCTCAAATGGAAGCCCTACATTGTATTTCTCCATTTTTCCATGAGTTCTCTTTGAGGGTCCCTTAGTGCCTGCACATGTTGGACATTTTCTGCACCAAGCTTCTACGTCATCACGGCAGTAGACCCAATAAAATCTTTCCCTTATCCTTGCAATTGTCTTATTCACGCCAAAATGGGCCCCTGAGCTTCCACCGTGGATTTCCTGTAGAAGTTCTTGCACTTTGCTGGTTGGTACCACTAAGAGGGTTTTGATTTCTTTACCATCCGGACTTTCCCATTTCCTCTTGAGTAACCCATTTTCAAGAATTAAGGAATCCCATTGCGCCCACAGTGCTTTCGTTTTAGCGCTCATTGTTGAAATATCTTTCCAGGTGGGTCTACGGTCGAGTCTTTTCCATTCTCTGAGATGCTTTATGTCAGGATCTTGTTCCTGTGCCTCAATTAATTCTTTTGTCGTCCATCCCTGTTTCAAATCGATGGTAGTTCTCCTTAAATCGATTATTCCTTCTTTCATTTCAATTTTCTTGCAGTGGCGACATTCTTCTTTGCATGGTCGTCTGGATAAAGCATCAGCATTATTATGGATTTTTCCTCGTCGATGTTCTACTTTGCAGTCATATTGTTGCAGTCTTTCTATCCATCTTGCGATTTGGCCCTCTGGAATCTTCATCTGCAATAACCATTTGAGTGCTGCATGGTCAGTCCGAACCAAAAATCTTCTTCCATAAAGGTACTTGTGAAAATGCTCTATGGATTTTATCAGAGCTAACAATTCCTTTCGAGTAACGCAATAGTTTCTTTCTGATTTGTTGAAAGTTTTGCTGTAATATTCGATGACTCTTTCTTCGCCTCCTTGTACTTGTGACAAAACAGACCCAATGCCCATATTGCTAGCATCCGTATCTAGAATAAATAGTCCTGTAGCCTGTGGATACGACAAAATAGGGCTTGAGCAAAGTGCAGCTTTAAGTTGTCGAAATGCTGCCTCACACTCTCTTGTCCAGTTGAAGGTGGCTTTATTTTCAGTTAATTTATGTAATGGTTTAGCTATATCAGCAAACTTATCTACAAATCTCCGATAATAGGTACATAGTCCTAGGAAATTTCTAACCTCATGTTTGTCTTTCGGTCTTGGCCATTCTCTTACTGCTTCGACCTTGTCCTCTGATGTATGTATTCCGCTAGATGATATTGTATGTCCTAGAAAATGTACCTGATTTTGAAATAGGCTACACTTTTTATAGTTCAATTTCAAATGAGCATTCCTAAATCTGCTGAAAATTTCTTTCAGATTTTTCAAGTGGTCTTCGAAGGATGCTCCCATAACCATCACATCATCTAGGTATACTAAACAGGTTTTCCAAGTTAATCCTTTCAGAACCAATTCCATGAGTCGTTCAAACGTTGCCGGTGCATTGCATAACCCAAAAGGCATAATATTAAATTGGTACAATCCACTTCCAGTTGAGAAGGCAGTTTTCTCTTTATCATCAGGGTGGATCTTTACTTGCCAGTATCCACTCTTTAGATCTAATGTCGAAAACCAGTTCGACCCCGCCAGTGTTGTTAATGTGTCATCTATTCTGGGTAGTGGATAGCTATCTTTCTTGGAAACATCATTAAGTTTCCGATAATCGACACAAAACCTCGTTGTCCCATCCTTCTTCTTAACTAAAACAACAGGTGCTGACCATGGACTTGATGACTCTTCTATGACTCCCTTCTCCTTCATGGATTCGATTAATTCAGCTACTTCTGATTGTTTAGCTAATGGTAGTCTTCGAGGAGCTTGTCGTATAGGGTGGGCATTCCCTGTGTCGATCCGGTGGGCAACTAAATCAGTTCCTTCGAGTTCTTGGTCTTCAAAGAGGTCGCTTTCTTCGTGGATAAATTTTCGAGCCAATTTTATCTGTTCTGATGATAAATGTTTCCATGAAGTCTCCAATTTAGTGAAATCGACATACTTTTTCTTAGTTTCTTGTATATCAGCTGGTTCCTCACATCGAGCTATCCACGACACTGGTTCCAATGTAGCCACTGTTTTTCCTTCTTCAATATTTAGCTGTTCGTTACTAATATTAGCTACTCTTACAGAGATGTTTCGTTTTGTCAGAGATAAAGTCCTAGCCGTTAAAAATGTACAGTCTAATTTAGGTTCAATGAGTCCAACACACCACCCAGGATAGTGTTCTGGTCTTACATAGATAATATGCTCTGAGCAAGCAGGTATCTTATAGGCTTGAATTGTTTTCAGACTTACTTGATTTTCATTGGAGCCATAGTTTGGAATGAATTCCTCATTTCCAATCTTTAAAATTCCAGTATTCTTCTCGTAAACTAATCCATATTTTTTTCACAACGTCCATACCCAAAATAAACTCATCAGTAATGTCTGCTACAAGAACTTTATGTGGGATCTGCAATCTTCCCCCAATTTCCAATAAAATATCAGCTTCTCCACGAATATAGCTCCTTTGACCAGTTGCTGTCTTCAGAGTTATATTGTACCTCATTGGAGTAATTTTAGATGTTGGTAATATATCAGGCCTAACTAATGATACTTCAGCGCCAGTATCAACAATTACCTTCACAGGTTGTCCTGAGATTGAGCCATTAACTGATAAGCTTCCACCTGCAATGCTTCTAATGAAAACGGTCCTGGGGGCTGTCACTTCCCCAGTCAGAGTTTGCCCCTTTACTCTGACTGGTGGTAGTTTTTCTGATTCCTCCTAGGTGCTGGTGAGGATGATCTTCCTCTGTTTCGGTTATCATCTCTGCCTATGTTCATTCTGGAACGACATTCTCTACTAGTGTGTCCATATTTTCCACACGAGTAACATTCACCCTTAAAAGATACTCGGTGCTTTTCAAAGGAAGAAATAAGTTTGTCCAACCGTTCCAATATATCTACTCCAAGTGTTTTATTTTCCTACTTCCACTTTTCGAGCTCTGTGTGTTGCTCGGTTATAACAAGATGTTAGTTTTGCTGTTTCAAATTCCAGAGCTCCCACTAAAGTATCATTTCCTGTTCTTGGTCTCAAAATTTTCAGATGCTGAATCAGGTCGATGTCTTTTAACCCATTCACAAAAGATTTGACACTCAATTGCTCAAGGATATCATCTGGAGCCATTGGGTAGGCTAACCGAGTCAACTTTTCTACTTCGGCCTGAAATTCTTGTAGCGATTCATTTGCCAATTGATGCCTACCTTCTAATTGGGCCTGATACAACATTTCTTTGTGATCATCACCATATCTCAACTCTAGGGATTTTATTAGAGTTATGTAATCTTCCTGCTCTTTTACTGACAATTTTTGTAACAGTTCTGCAGCTTTACCTCTGAGGGACAAAACCAGTTCTACTGCTTTCATTTTATCTACCCAACCATTAGCTTGGGCTGCTGCTTCAAACTGCCGTTTGAATATTGGCCAGGAAGAATCTCCATCAAAAGTAGGTGGTTTTGAAACTTTCAGTCTGGGGACTTGATTACACATTACTTTTGATTCATTGTTTTCCATGGTTGATATTCGCTTTTCTAAATCTTTCAATACCTGTGATTCACGTTCTTCTAAATTATGCAATTGCTCCTCCAGGTCTTCCTTCACATGTACTATTTCACCTCTCAATTTCTCATTATCCTCCTTCCTAACTCTGTTGAGATCTTCCAAGATTTTCTGTAATCCTTGTAATTCTTGCTCCCGACGTTTCTGTTCTTCTAGTTTTTCTTGCTCTCGACGTTTCTGCTCATCTAGTTTTTCTTGTTCTCGACGTTTTTGTTTTTCTAATTTCTCCTGTTCTCGACGTTTCTGCTCTTCCAATTTCTCCTGTTCTCGACGTTTCTGCTCTTCCAATTTCTCCTGGTCTCGACATTTCTGCTCTTCCAATTTCTCCTGTTCTCGACGTTTCTGCTCTTCCAATTTCTCCTGTTCTCGACATTTCTGCTCTTCCAATTTCTCCCGTTGACGTTGTTCCTCTTGTTCGGCGAATTTTTGCATTATTTTTTCCATCATCGATTCCATTTTTCTGGTTATTGGCACCCCACACCTGACACCAGTTGTTACGAATTCGGGTTCGCTAGGATGATTTCCAATAACTAAATTTAATTAAGAAACAAATCGGTATTTATTTACAGAACAGTAATTATAAAATAACCACACTTTTCAATAACTGTCACAACTTCAATTCAAAACACAGGTTTCGCTCTTCTTTTATAACACGGTAGTTCACTGTAAACTAACTGTAGTCTGTTCCTCGCCTCTTCTATGGTCGCTTTTATATGTCTTTTCATTCCTTCGAGAAGCTTCCAGAATGTTCTAGTCTTCGAATTAAGAGGGCGGTTACTTCAACGTTCATCGAATATTCCAGAGAACACAGAGTCGGCTTTAGACATTTTCGTAACACTATATATATATATATATATATATATATATATATATATATATATATATATATATATATATATATATATATATATATATATATATATATATATATATATATAAATATAATAAAAAATATCAAAAATAAGACTAATAAAATCCATAATGAAAAAGCAATTCAAAACAAAAAACAACACAAAATCAGTGAAAACAATATAAAAACCTCAAAAATCAAATGAAACACAATTTTTACACTCAATTAGATGACAGACTTTCATTTTATGTGATAGTTACAGACTGCGCCCCTCAACCTCGTTCGCACCACACCTTTTGAAACATTCAAAACCTTTGTTTCATTGGACAACAAATTGAAGTACTTTCTGGAATCGTACCCATAGCTTCTTTGACCAATGCACTGCACAATCATGTAAAAAAAAGGAAGGAAACACACGTGTTTCATTCCTCCCTGAAGTATGTGTCACGGACGCGGGCAGCTTGAGTTTGGGATTAACTCCTTC
>JARQZK010005287.1:20000-60577 GCA_030704885.1 Cynegetis impunctata | reverse complement strand
TTTAATACAGAGGAAAAGGTGAGATATTTTACAATTATCTTTATTAAGCTTCAACATGCTATAGTTTCAATAATTTTGTTAACACCAATATTAACCTCAAAATGTATGAGTGTTCAATATGGACCAGAGGCATTTTTTGAATATGGACTAGTGGTCCATATTACAAACTGTTGTTTATGTTTAATTTTTATGTTTCAGGATGGCATCTAAAACAAAAGAAAAGATCAAGCAAGCGTGGGATAAGAATGCAATGGTAGGTGCAATAAAAGCTGTACGAGAAAAGAAAATGGGGAAAATCATTGGAAGTAAAAATTAAATCAAAGAAAGTGCCAAAGAAAACATTCAGAAAGGGAAGAAAGATCTCAAAAAATAGGGAATCAACTCCTGAAAGTTCTGACAAGAGTGATTATTCAGTCAATGATAGCACAGATGAAAGTACTGATCTCTCCCAAAATGAAAATGGCAAATGCTTGTATTGTGATGGCCTTTTTTCGAAAGATATTCAGGGAGAGAAATGGATACAATGTGCACGTTGTAGCGGCGATGGGCTCATGAAGAGTGTACTGCCATAGAAAGATATGGTTGACTTCTATGTGTGCGAATTTTGTACCAGTGATTAGTCTGTACCCTAATAATTGACTGATATTTTTTTTCTATTATTTCGAAGCAAATTAACAACATGGTCCATATTTGAAACCATGTGGTCCATATTTTGTTCACTTTTTGCAAATTCATAAAAATTATATATTTTAGAATATATTGATTATTTTTGAGATGTTGATGTTTTTTAAGAATTTTATTATTTGTTTTTGATGCCAAATAATAGTCGAATTATTTGTAATGAATAAGATGATTATACATGAAAATTTGGAGTTTATTGGTGAAAATCCTTGTGGTGGTCCATATATGCCGCCCTTACTCTATATATATTTATATATATATATATATAATATAATATATATATATATATATATATATATATATATATATATATATATATTATATATATATATATATATAAATTGGTATTATCCCTATGTGAGTTCATATTTAATAAAGATAGTACAAATGAAAAAGGTACAACTCTCACAACTCCAACATAAAGACATAAAAACCATTGGAGTTGTGAGAGTTGTGTTTTTTCATTTGTATTTTATTATATTAATATATATATATATATTATTATATATATATATATATATATATATATATATATATATATATATTATATATATATATTATATATATATATATAGTATTTCCTGTTCCGAATTAAATTAAGCAAATTACAATAAATATTGATCAATTATTTATACTACAGTGGCTCCGTAGCTCAGTGGTCAGTGCGTTGGACTACTGAACAGAAGGTCGGCGGATCGAATCCCGGCCGAACCAACGAATTCATGCGGAGCCACCTCTCGGAAGGCAATGGCAAACCACCGAGAATTATTCTGCCTTGTAAAGCCCCTCTATATCTAAAGACGTTCGGAATCGTCGTAAAACTGTCCCTCCTATTCGTGTATCGCTGTATCACGCACAGCACGAATAGTTGTAGAGAGGTCGCCTACGCCCGAAACCAAGTACGGCACCGGAAGAAAAAGAAAAATAAATTATAATATCAAAATTCAACTCTAAAATATTGACAAAATTATTACAGAATGAATTCATATGATAACAATTTGATATATTTGATAAAAGTTCAACTAATTGTTCGTTGCAAATATAAATATAATTCCAAATGATGGAATACGTTTTTATCGATTAGTATTGAGAAAAATTATAGTTATTTTCACATTAAATCATATTGATAAATATATATGGATTTTTATTATATTTATTTATGAGTATTTGGAATTGATATAGCAGTGACGTACGTGAGATACTAACAGTTATGTACCTAATCTATCTAGGTTATTATTTACAAATATTTGCAGCGGGGAAATTTCTATGAACAAGTCGCACTGAAAAGCATGTTTTATTGTGCATAACTTGAAATATTTAATATAAGAGACAAATGTAAATGTATATGAAATGAATTTCAAACAAGATGACAACTCTTTAGACGGTCGGTTATTTTATACCGAAACAAATTTTCATGTGATAAATATTGAACAACTGACCACTATTTTCGAGACTGTTTTAAGGTCTGATATATATATATATATATATATATATATATATATATATATATATATATATATATATATATATATATATATATATATAAAAGGATCCAGTAAAAAATGCAATAATAATTATAGAACTATAGCACTGATTTCTCATCCAAGCAAGGTAAGGCTAAGGATCCTGTTGCAGAGACTTAGGAACTTTTTAGAATGGCAAATACCACAAGAACAGGTCGGGTTTGTGAGAGGAAAGGGTACGAGATTTACAGCAAGGCTTTTGATTGTGTCAACTGGAGACGACTTTGGGATGTCCTGTCGCAGATGGGGACTCCGCGACATCTGATTCACCTACTAAAAGAATTATATAACAATAACATAACACTAATGAAGGTGGATGGAAGAACCTCTGAACCTTTTAACGTGGAACGTGGTGTGCGGCAGGTTGTGTTCTGTCACCCTTATTGTTTAACGTATATGGAGAATATATCATAAGGAAAGCCTTGGACGGCTGGGAAGGAGGAGTTGTCATTGGTGGCAGAAGGATAGATAATCTCCGCTACGCTGATTACATCACACTCATGGCCAAAGATCAGCAGGAAATGTCGAGTCTTGTTGAGCGAGTAGAGAAAGTGAGCTTGGAGTTTGGTCTGCAACTGAACCGCCAAAAAACGAAACTTATGTTAATAGATTGCACGCACAGCATGGAAGAAATGCCTAATATTCAAGATGTCGAGAACGTAGAGGAAATAACTTATCTGAGTGCCCACATCAGCAGAAATGGCGGATCAAGTCAGGAAATCAGAAGAAGGATAGCTCTTACCAAAACGGCCAGGACCAAACTCAACAAAATTTGGAAAGATCGGCATATAACAACCACAACAAAATGCAAATTAGTAAACACCCTCGTTTTTCCAATTGCCCTATATGCAGCAGAATCCTGGACCTTAAAAGCCGCAGACATCGCCAAGTTGGATGCGTTTGAGATGTGGGTCTGGGGAAGACTACTGAGGATTCCTTGGACAGCCCGTAGAACCAACATATTAATACTCGAAGAACTTAGCATCCAAGTCAGATTGTTAACTAAAATCAAACAACTGATCCTCAAGTATTTTGGACATGTCAGCAGGAGGAAAGATGACAATCTAGAAAAGCTTATGGTCCAAGGAAAAGTAGAGGGAACACGGCCTAGGGGACGTTCTCCAAAACGATGGCTGGACTAGGTGAAGCAGTTTATAGGAAAATCTTTCCAGGACAGCATTAGAAGCACGTCAGATAGAGAGGAATGGAGGGAAACTGCTAAAAACACAACATGAGACAAACATAGGATCACGACGCTTCAAACATGAAGCTAACGACTAGATATATATGTATATATGTATATATATATATATATATATATATATATATATATATATATATATATATATATATATATATATATATATATATATATATATATATATATATACATAGGGTGACTTTAAGTTGCTAGTTTCTTTTTAACACTGTATATAATGCAAGAAAATAAGAAAATCTTTCAAATAAAATTATGTCCGAAAATGCTTCGTTTCCGAGATACATGGAGTTAAAGTTTAAATAATATATATTCGAGACACCTGCGATTTCAACTTAAGTGGACCATGGACAAATGTGCCAACATAGTTCAGACAGAGCTAACTGGCATAACCATAGTCGCGAACGAGATTGCTCGTAGGATCATAACGAACAAAACCATTAAAATCTACACAGATAGTAGACAATCGTTACTGGCCCTGAAGAATCATAAAATAACTTCACAGTCACTATGGGAATGCCATCAAGCACTTGCGGGTGCAGCCCATACAAACCAAATTATGGTGTGCTGGGTTAAAGGCCACTCGAGATGCAATGGCAACAAAAAAAGCTGACGAATTGTCTAGAAAAGCAGCCGGTCAGAACATATTCGGTCCTGGCCCTTCCAGCCTACTACCGCTGACAGCAAAGTCACAAATGATGAAGGAGAACACCCATCAAAAATTCAAAATCCTATGGGATGAAACAACCACCTGCAGACTTGCCAGGGAACTTTTAAATTATCCCAATAAAGATGCAGCAATGACTTACCTGTCGATGTCCAGAGGAAAACTACGCAATGTCGTGGAAATTTTAACGGGACACTGCCAACTTCGGAAGCCCTTATTTAATATGGGATTAAGCGACACACCTCTATGCAGAGGCTGTGAACAGGAAGACGAGACAGTACAGCATGTCCTCTGTGAATGCCCCGCTGTCTTGTCACTCCGAGAATACATTCTGGGTGAACGGTGGCCAATTTTAGCCATCTTGAGGGAAATCCCCCTAGGTGCAATCACCCCCTTTTTCAAACGACTGGGATGGTTGGGAGCCTAGGCTGGTGATGTTCCCGGGGAGGATGCACAAAGGGCCCAATGGGGCCTAAGTGCTGTGGTCTCGACTGCACTCCCAAATATACAGAATACAGAAAATTCCGTTTTTTATCATAACTTTCCTACCACTGCAGATATTTTCATTTTGTACTTATTTAAGTAATTGACCTCACTTTAATACAAATTAGACAGAAACGAATTTTACATACAAAACACCATATCAGAATTTAGCGATGTTGCCATGCATCAAAATGGCTTTTACTTCTTTAAACGAAAATCGTTTGTCGTACGAAAAAATATCAAGAGACCAAATTAACTGCAAAGTAAATGAGTATTTCAAAAATAATATTGATTATAAGAAAAAATATAAGAGTACTATTTTTTCTTAAAAAAAATTCAATATAAATCCTGTTCGAACGCCACTGGTAGAATATTTTTTTGAAACTTTTACATCAAACAAATGTAATATAAATGGAAATATCTGGAGTGGTAGGAATGTTATGATAAAAAAGTAATATTATTCTTGAAACTTTAACACCCTGTATCTTGGAAAAGAAGCATTTTCGGACATAATTTAATTTGAAAAATTTCTTTTAGTTCCATGTTCAGAAAGATTTCCGCGGTCGGAAGTATTTGAAAATTGGTGATTAATCAATGGAGCTAGTTTCAGGAGATCTGAAAACATGAAATTCCCATTCATCCTTCAAAGGAGAATGTTAGAACATTCAACATTCGAGGTCAGCGCGACACTGTGGAAATACTAGACAGAATGTTTCGCTGCGTAACGGGTTCATCAGTGTCCTGTTCATCGACCGAACGGGCAACGACCTCAAATTCACACATCCACCCTTAGTTTCTGAGAAGAACACTGATAAAATGAGAACAAATTACAACGCCGTCTATCGTAAATCGAGAGGTATCTCACCCAAGGCCAAACACAAAATCCAAACGTAGAAAACTCATGTCACTTTACACCCATAGATAGCCAACATAATAAATTGCGAAGTTCTGCAACGTGTTTCATCGTTCGATGTAACATCACATTTGCTGTAATTTGTCCCATTATTTTCAGGGATCTTATCGGCAGTTGATATTCAAGGATGAACGCGAATTCAATGTTATCAGTTTTTCTTGAAACTAGCTTCGTGAGAGGGTTGATTTGATTATTCATCAATTTTTTAAATAAATTTTGCAACTCATTTATTATCTTTATCATACACGCTGCGTCTATATATAGATGCGAGGAGGTGCATGAGCGGAAACGGAAATCGATGGCCTGATAGCAAAAGATGTGAAAATCAAATACGAAATTGCGGGGTCTAGGCCTTTTTGGAGGGGGCATGGAGGAATTTCCTCAAATTGATTTAGAGGGTTGAAAATTTGTATGTGGATTGAGTCTTTTGCTGTATGAACTCCTTTTAGCAGGTTTTCACTTTGAAAACCTGCTTATCAAAATGGGTTCGATTAGCAAAGTTGGACCTAGAACCAAGATAGTTTACGTTTCATGACTTTTTTATGATGCTTGGCATCAAAAACTCAATTTCATATATCTATATATACTATATATATCGTATATCCATATATCTATATATGTATATATATATATATATATATATATATATTAATATATATATATATATATATATATATATATTATATATAATATATATATATATATAATATATAATATATATATAATATATATATGTATATAAGTAATTATAATTATATATATATATATATATATATATATATATATATTAATATATTTACATATATATATATATATATATATATATTATATATATATATATATATATATATATATATATATATATATATAATATATATATAATATTATATATATATATATGTATATAATCATATGTATGTATGTATACGCTTATGTATTTTAGCGTCGTTTACACGATAAAGGGCGCAATTTTGAAGCAATAGGGTTGAAAGTTTGTTAATAGGTAGCTGCGTATGATATCTTGGATGAGAATGGTTTTGGTTCGAATTGGTTGGGAGGTTGAACCCCGGGAAAAGAAATAAATTTTGTTTACACGATTAAGTGCGCAATATTGAAGCAATAGGGATGAAAGTTTGTACATAGGTAGTTCCGTATGATATCTTGAATGGGATTGGTTTTGGTTCGAATCGGGGTTGGTAAATTGCGCACAGCGGTCAGTTTGTAGCCAGGTATGCCCAAAATGTTTCTTTTTCATAGGTAAATTGCGCACAAGAAACCCTAAAGAGGGTCTAGGTAAATGGCATACAACTTTCTACCGATTCCACGAATTTTGAAAGTTACCAGAGATTCAAAGGATTATCCCCTAATGACTTTACGATAACAATTTGGGGCGTAGGTACATAGATCAGTTTAGTTTTTGCATTCATGTTAGTAAGTTCGCCCGATTTCTAAAATGGAACAAATGCTGAGTGAAAATAACAAAACGCTAATAATAATAGAAGGAGCTAAATTTCGCAAAACTCATTGGCGTTGCAAAAATAAAAATTTCAAAACCAAATTCTATACCATTGATGAGAAGGATATCATCGACAGGGATCTCATCCATAATCATGATATAGATTCCGCAAAACTGTGTCGTGAAAAAATCGGTAACAGCCTAAAAAGGAAAGCTGAAGAAGAAATATCAGTTACACCATTGAAAGTGATACATAAGGAGATAAAAGGTAAGAAATGTCAATGTGCTTAGGCATAATTGAGGTTAATATATTCTTATATTGTTCAGAAACCCCCGAAGTTCTTCAAGAACTCACATCAGTGGACATAGGATACATACGGAAGAACTTATACAATGCGCGTCGAGCATATTTGCTAGCAAATAAGTTTTTATAAAATTAAATTGATAGATTTAAGCACTTATGTAAAATCAATATGTTACCACAATTTGCCCAAATAATTTGTGTTTATTATATTTTTGAGAACAAAATTTTGTTTCTGTATAATGTAGGTATTTAATGATAATGATGATAGTCTGTTTGTACACAATGAAATATCAGTTTACAAGAAGTGTTCTTTTCATCAACTTTTATTCGTTGATTATATCACAAAGAAAAAGTTCTGAGGTATACCGGACTAAGGATACAATTTGACCGCTGTGCGCAATTTACCTATACAGAGACTTAATCCCCTGGCTGCAAGTACCTGACGAACCCTTCCCAAATTTGAGAAACTTCTTCACCACTGTGCGCAATTTACCTACGCCCGTTCGAATTGATTGGGGGATTGACCCACTGGGGGAAGAAATTAATCTTGTTTACATGATAAAGGGCGTAATTTTGCAGCAATATGATTGAAAGTTTGTGAGTAGGTAGTTTAGTATGATATATTGGATGGGATTGGTTTTGGTACGAATTGAATGAGGAGTTGACCCCCCAGGAGAGGAAATAAATGTTGTTTACACGATAGAAGGCTCAATTTTGCGACTATAGGGTTGAAACTTTGTATGTAGGTAGTTTCATATGATATCTTGGATGGTATTTATTTCAATATAAATTGGTTGGGGGGTTGACCCTCCCCAGAGGAGGAAATAAATTTTGTTTACACGATAGAGGGCGCAAATTTGGTTTTTTGGATTCGTAACAAAAAACATAATTGAATGAATAGACTATTTAAACTGGATGCGTTTTGAAAACCTGCTTTTCTAAAGCTGCTCGCTGCGATAAAGTTTTTTTATCAGTATTTTTATTTGAATATTTCAGCCAGGTAGTTTCGTAGTAGGTACTACTACTACTACTTCAGTCGCAAACATTTGAATAAAAATAGTGATAAAGAATAAATTATATTGTTTCTCACCTATAGTTCAAATGTATTATCATAAAAACCATCCAAATATGTCGTGTAAATTAATTATTTCTTCATGTCAGATCAGAAATACTCTTCTGTTGATTCATTCAATATTCTATTCTGAATTGTTCATTTGAGTATTGTTTGATGAAAATTATCATTGAAAATATAAACCTTCTGATATAAATTATTGGAATTCAACGTAACCACGTGAAAATTTATCGTGGTTTTTATAATATTTTGTTTGGTATCACAAATTATCGTAATAACAGTTCACTGATATTAGAATGTCGGTCATTAGATCATAATCAGAAAGCTTGAACTGAGAACTGCAAATATATAAAAGTTTATTGCCTTAATAGTAGGTATATTATGATATGAGGAAAATAGGTGATATTTTATGTGCTGAGTGTGGTCAATCCATGCGAAGCAAATAAAGAATCTTATTTTCCGAATATCATATACTATTTTCCCTTTAAACGTTCATAATTTCATTCGAGATAAAACAATAAAAGAAAACGAATTTTTTGATGAAGAAAACTTACTTCACACTATACTATATATATATATATATATATATATATATATATATATATATATATATATATATATATATATATATATGCATAGATATTACATGATGTCATAATGAAAAACAGGAATTGTTTTTTTCCTATAACAAAATAAATAAAAAGAATATATATATATATATATATATATATATATATATATATATATATATAAAAATATATATATATATATATAGGGTGTCCCACCGGGAAAGAACGCGATCGCTGTATATGGAAAAACTACACATAGAAAAATTTGAAAATTTGACAGATATCTAATGTCGATAGGGGCAACTCGACTAAAACTATTTTCAAGATGGTGGGCACTTCCGGTTATACAGAAAGTAGATACCAACTTGCTTATTTTAAATTGATACCCTATACAATTAATACATTTTTGGATTCTACGAAAAGATTCTAGGCAGATTTTATGTATTTGTCTTATACCTAAGTCTAAGCGTTTTTGCACACGGACTCTACATAAACACTCAACATTCTAGCGTTTTTTATGACAAAAATGACGATTGCAAGCCCTAAATATAATTATTAAATTGTTCCTATAAAGATTCCCGTATTAACTGACTTTGGGATGAATTCCTTGTGAAAAAGACTTGCTTTAATTAGATTTGTATAGTATTTGGATAACTAATCATACAGGGTGTTCGAAAAATAAGATCTAAAATGAGATTGAGAAAACTGACAAAAATCAATTTTTTCAAATGGAAACCCCCATTTTCTTATTTGTAGTATTTAGCATTTTAAAAAGAAGATAACTCTGTTTAAAAGTTATCTATACTCAAAATTTGAAGTTTTCGAAATATTGCCAATTTAATATTTTTATATGGCGATTTTGCATTTAATCGTTAAACAATTAGATCTAGGATAGCCACGATCGTATTTGACATTTCTAGTCATCGTAATGGCACTCCGGTTAAATTATACAAACGAAGATTATTTATACTCATTTATTATTTATGGACAATTTGATAAATTATTTCATGAACATGTGATACATGTGCGACTCGATATCCTCATATACAAAAACCGTCACCCTATACTGTTAAACGAATTATCGAACACTTCAAGAATTTTGGATCCGTAAAGGCGTACAAAAAGAAACCAGTTGTTAACAATGAAAATATTGAAAAAGCAATTTTGGGATATTTTGAAGCATATCCAACAAAATCTTCAAGGCAGATAGCATTAGAATCAGGCTTATCTAAATCGTCAGTTCTAAGAATTTTACGGAAACACAAATATCATCCCTATGCTATCCATATTTTCATTAGTGCTGCATTTGAATGAAAATGATTTAGATAAGCCATCAAAATAATCTTCGTTTGTATGATTCAACCGGGGTGCTAGTACGATGACTTGAAATGTCAAATATGATCGTGGCTATCCTAGATCTAATTGTTTAACGATTAAATGCAAAATCGCCATATAAAAATATTCAATTGGCAATATTTCGAAAACTTCAAATTTTAGGTATAGATAACTTCATACAAAGTTACCTTCTTTTTAAATGCTAGATACCACAAAATAAGAAAAATGGGGGGTTTCCATTTGAAAAAATTGATTTTTGTCAGTTTTCTCAATCTCATTTTAGATCTTATTTTTCGAACACCCTGTATGATTAGTTATCCAAATACTATACAAAATCTATCAGTCAGTAATACGGGAATCCTTATAGGAACAATTGATAATTATATTAGGGCTTGCAATCGTCATTTTTGTCATAAAAACCTAAATATGTCAAAAACGCTTAGACTTAGGTATAGGACATAATACATAAAATCTGCCTAGAATCTTTCGTAGAATCTAAAAATGTATTAATATATAGGGTATCCAATTTAAAATAAGCAAGTAGGTATCTACTTCCGGTATAACCGGAAGTGCCATCATCTTGAAGAAATATTTTAGTCTAGTTTCCCCTCTATCAACATCAGTATACTGCCAAAATTTTCCAAAAGTTTCCTATCTGTAGTTTTCCCATATACAGATCGCGTTCTTCCCGGTGGGACACCCTGATATTATATATATATATATATATTATATATATATATATATATATATCTCATAAATATATATTATATATAATATATATATATATATAATATATATATATATATATATATATATATATATATATATACTATATATATATATATCATTATAATTTTATATATATGTGATAACTTGTGAATAACTTTACATTAGTAGTTTAGAACAGAATCATCTGTTAAGATGGATTACTCAAGATTATTTTATTACCTATATAAACATATAATAATTTTATAATTTCTTGATATGGAATAATTTGTAAATATTCTCTTGGAATTTCTAGCAATAAAATGCTCCATTAATGAACAAATATATATTAACGCGAAAGTTTTGACCGCTTCTTTACGTATTGCAACTTCAGAAAAAAATTGGCCCATTAATTTCTTACAAACAGAACACTCTAAATGAAGCGTTCAAATCATTTTCTAACGGCTCATTTATTCAAGCGATAGTGGCCTGTTTATTGCTTGAAAAAATGCAACGAAAAAATGTCACATGGATATATTATACTATAAGGTAAATTATATTTAAAGAATACCTACTCAGACAATATCTGTAAACAGTTTGGTATTGAAAACGTGTTGCGATATTGGGATGTTATGTTCATTTGTTACTTTTTGATAAATCAATTATATTTATACATTCACATAACATCACTTTTATTTCCTATTTTCCCAAACATTCCGTATTTCGAATAATAAAGTTGTTTAGTATGATTATAAATGAATCTAAGAACAAGAAGATACAATACAATAAGTGTTTAATTTCCTCAGTTTTGAAATATTTTAAAATTAAGTCATAGATAAAATTTGTTTCAACTGGTAGAAGTAATATCTGTGTTATTTGTTGGGTTATATCATATGCTATTGTCCTGGTAGAGAACAAAGTATATCATGCTGCTAGATGCTCACTGTAGCATTGGTTCCATATTCCTGGTGATGACACTTATTATGAATATCATCGAGATAATATTTATTTTATTGCATTTCATATGCTTTATTCACAATTCTACATAATACCATATAATATATATTATATATATATATATAGTATACCTAATAATCATAATATATATATATATTATAATAAGTGTGTGTGTGTTAGTGTTGTGTGTGCTAGTAGTAATTTGTATGAAAGCAATATAAATATAATGAATGAAATATATCTTGTGTGTATTATAACGGTAAGTCCGCTGCATCAACGACCAATAGATGCTGTGAATTTTACAAACCATCTTGTACAAAGAGAATGAATTTGTAGATTCAACCAGACTTAATATATTTTCAATTTGCCGAGACATTCTGCTGAATTAACAGAATACGAATACAATTAATCATATCAATCTGCTGGAATAGCAGACAAACTGTCATCGAAGTGTTATTCCCAACAGGCCATACTGTTGTAACAGCAGCAATGTTTGGTACAATTCCAATACTATTCAGTTGTTAAAAGAACAGAATGAATGAGGCGATAAATTATGTAGTTAAAATGTTGAATATTGCAATTTAAAGTTGCAACTTCAACAATTCGTGATTGCAATAGTAGTAGAACCCGTTTTTTAATTTCAACAAATTCTTGTTACTTTAACAAATTGAATTTAGCAGAAAGTGAATCGTTGATCTAACAGACTGCACTGCAGTCACTGTGGGAACAGAAATTTCTGTTGTATTTGCAATTTTTTTGTTGAATTTACCAGAAATTTCTTTCAGTGAACGATTTTCACATATAATGAAACAACACAGTTGCATAACGCGTTTCGCTGACACTACTGCTTCTTCAGGTGCGAATTTCAAACTAAAACTAAAATATCTAATGCAAGGTTTGCAAAGTACAATTATAAATTTGGGAAATCCATTCTGGGATTCTAAGAACAAACTACCTTTATCCATTGAAAAGGTTGAGAAGGAGGCGCTGTTCACATTCAATTGGCTGTTAAGTAACTTCTGGGAATTTTTATGCCTATTAATTTCTAAAGTTTCCATAAGATTTAATTTTGAACCTTTTGTTCCATGATGTAGAATTTTTAAATCCGAATTGAAGTCATGTTTCTCTTTCATTAAATGGCTAGCATATATTGAATCTTTGTTATGATTTATGTAACTTCGCCTATGTTCAGTTATCCTTTTTTTTGAAATTTCTATTTGTTTGACCTACATATATTTTATCGCAATTTACGCATTTAAGTTTATAAACTTCCGATTTACTGAGCTCATCTATTCTTGACTTGTTGTTTTTTATGTATTTTTCTAGACTATTTCTTGTTCTGAATGCTAAATTGAAATCTAGATTAGAGAAAAAGGATTGTAATTTGTTGGAAGCTTTGCCGAATTAAGTTAAACTATTATAATTAACTGCTTCTGGTTTGATCAGTGGGAATACTTGTGAAATTGCAATTTTATGATTATTCTTCCTTATTATTTCATCTTTTATGTTTCGATCATACCCATTATTGACTGCTATCTGCTATCTACTTGATTACATTGAGTTCATTTGGAAATTCTCTTGAGAAAGGGGTATATTGAAGAGGCGATGTATCATACTATTATAGGCTGCTAATTTGTGTTGAAATTGATGATTAGACGTATTGTGTATTGTGATATCAGTATATGAAGGTTTATGATATATTGAAAAATCATGTTTGTTGCTATGATTACAAATTGTTAAATCTAAGAAATTGATTGAACCATCTTTTATATTTCGGTTGTGAATTGAATATTTGGGTGTAGTGAATTATTAAAATTTTCTATTATTCTTAATTGTCTATCCGAGCCTTTAAAACATACTAAGCTATCATCTACATATCTGAACGAATAAACGAAATTTTTGCTCATAGCGAGATTATTCAGGAAAATTTCTGCTAACAGTGGGCTAAGCGGGCTGCCCATAATCAAACCATTTTGGCTGCGGTATGGTCTCATTGAAACAGAAATAATTTTGATTCATACAGGCACTTAATAAAGTCATAATGTCTAATTTTATAGAAGAATTAACATGATATAAATCTAGTTGATGTTCTACGAGAGCAATAGGATCAGTTGGCGGAATACTTGGATATAAATTGACTATGTCGAAAGATATTTATCTGGCGTTACGTGCTATGTCGATATTTTGTATTTTGCTGATTAATTCGAAAGAATTTTTTTCAATGGAATATCTAGATTCTAATTTGCCATAATTCTCTATAACTTCAATGAGGAATTTGGACGTATTATATGCAGGTGCAGTAATGTAGGAAACAACAGGGCGTATAAGAAAACATTTGTGGTACCTACTAAGGTATTTGATAATGTCAGATGAAATTTGTCCCTATCCAAAATAATTGATTTGGCAATATTAATTTCTAATAATGTATATAACATAGATTATATAAATTTATATATATCTATATTAGATATAATATATATATATATATATATATATATATCTATATATATATATATATATATATATATAGCTATATAATATTATATATATATATATATATATATATCTATATATATATATATATTTATATATATATATAATATATATATATATATATATATATATATATATATATATATATATATATATTTGTGTGTTTATTTCACCTTTATATTGATTTGTTATGTATTTCAAACGACACATACGATGAATAAATAAATAAATATGTGTCAGACAACACCTCTAAAATCAGTGTCCAGTTGAAAGTACTCCCGCACCTCACTTGCAGTGCAATTGTCTTATTGTAGGGGAAAGCACTGCCAAAAACGAAAAGGAATAAAGGATTTCGAAATTATTCAATTCTCTTTTGAATATCTATATTTGACATCGGTAGGTACTCGAACAAAAATAAATAATCAGATTTTTGTTTCTGAACATGTTTTGTTACTAGCTTTCGTATATAGAGTTCTTGAGTAGGTACCTACTTTGTTATCTCAAGACATTATTCCGACTTTTACGACCCACTCTGGTTGTGATAATCGCAGAGGAGTGTTCGGACGACAATCTATGAGATTAAAAAATTGTAAAAACATTTCTCAGTATTGATTCATGTCAGTTTCAGCGAAATATTCCAGATAATGATTGTTTAATAAACAATATCGAAAATCGATGTTAATATCATCAACTTGGTTCATAATTTTTTAGCAAAAAAAACGATCGGTTTTTTGTACGAATAAAAATACAAAAGAAGTTTTTTAACAAAAAAGAAACGATCGTTTCTTGTACGAATACATATACAATAGAGATATATTAAATTCGATTTATTCGGATATAAAAAAATATTACCCTGGGTTCAATGCGTTTCGAATGAAGTTATGTTTGAACTATTCGTGATTTTTTTTTATAATCAGGAAGAAGCTCATATAAAAACTTTCAATATTGTTTTGTCTGGCATGCATCCATAGAAATAATTCCATTATAAATGATGCTATTCATCTAGGACATGACTATTTAGAAAATAATAATTTTATCACTTACCCATTCTTTTGGATTCAGTTTCAATTCTTAATTCTTCAGGCTCTTCTGGACTCAATAACACTCTAACTTTGTAGTCGATTTTACGGTCCTTGAAGATATCGACGCAATATTCCTTATTCGAAAAATACTTTCCACTCGCACCGTCGAAGTTAGCTAAATATAGTAAACCGTCCTTTGTGAAATTGAAGACGTCTGCAGACTCAGCTTCAGGATCCAGAAGAAAACCTTCAACTTTTCTAGTTTTTAGGAGATATAATGATGTACTATTTGTTTCCAACAAAAACGGTTCTATATCCAGAATTCTATCATCATATGCACATAAAGTGTTAATCATAATTTCACTACTTCTACAGCACTTCGCGATACATGACTTAAATTTGCATAAACAGTTGACAAAATCCATATCATCGATCGGACGCGATTCATTTTTGTTGTTGTATAAAAATCCATTGTTCCAAACTAAATCTTCCTTGTGATATCGTTTATAGCACATTAAATCATTGGAATGTACGAAAGTGAAGATTTTCAGTAAAACATATATCGAGTACTGTCGCCACATGTTGCATCAATATAATATAGAGTTCAAGTTTCAGAAATACATCCTGATGTGCAAACAGAACTTTATCAGATAGGCGTGCCGTTGTATTCTTATTTATTCTTTATTTACGCAGATCCATGAGTATATAGATTTTTAAAGTAGCGAAAATATCGTATTGGAGAAATTATAGGAAATATAATAAAAACTATTATTTTAGCCAATTACGTAGTGATCAACCTAGAAATATTGATGGATACAAATTCATTGTTGCGTATACTAAAAACAGCAGGGCGCGAAAAATAATGGTTATTTTATTATGTCCGTTAAACGTGGTATGTTATTTGTTAATTGACTAACTCGGCTCACTAACGAAGAAAAATATCGAACTAAAATTTCGATATACATTTTTTCTTTACTTCGAATGATTTCTGTTTTCAATTATATTGAACAGAAATGGCGTTCAATGTTTTATTCAGCTTTGTGTATTATTAATTCGTGAGTCTAAGATAGTTTTTTATACTGTATGCATTTTAAGGTTAACGCTGGTTTCGAATGGCTTATGGGTTTGTAAACATTGTATTGGTCCTTATTAGGTTTTGCTTCAGTTGGCTAAATATTTTACCAGAAGGTTGTCTCCTCTTTGAATATCGGTCATGATACATTGGCAATGATAAAGCTTTATTTTCATTCGCGTCTATAATACACGTGAGCATATCATACTTTTCGAAATGGTGAAACATTTTAATGAAGTTTTGCTCGAAAATGACAACATCTATAGGGTGATATAACCTTTTTGTTTTTGTCAAAGCTCACTCTGATGAAACTTGGTTTTAAAAGCAGTTTAGAAGTCATAACTCACTTGATTTAGATAAATGATCTTTTTGTGTTACATATAATGTCAAAGTCATAGCCAACTATGGGGATTTTTAAAAACGTGAAATATTGGATAAACTTATAATCAAAACTTTGAGTGTTGAAGGAAATTTTATATAGATTTTAACAAAAAAATGAAATATGGCATGTTCCATGAGAAAAATATCAAGTTTGTGTTATATCTCAAAAACTAAATGTAATTTGACATTTTGGTTTTCAGTAGCGGATTGGTCTTCAAAAAAACTAAAAAAAAATTCCCTTCGAAAATCGACAATTTTGATAATAAGAAAGATATGACGACTTTTCAAAAATGCAAACTTTTGAAAATCCCACTGTAGCTCGAAAAGGACTCGACGTTCAAAAAATGGCTTTCATATTTAAACTCTTCTCGAAAATCAGACCAGGACGTATCTATTCGATTTTCGCTATCTATGCAGGAAGTACCCTTAGCCACCAAATCGCTATACATTACCCAACTACTAGTTTTTAATTGAACATCTTGGACTCATAGATATACACAAAATTCCATAACGAACCCAGGATTTGAAACCAGCACATCTGTTTCACAGTCGCTCCCTCAGCCACTCGCTTACAATGTGTGTGTCTAAGATAGTTCTTAACAAGTCAAACTGTCAATTTGCATGGAAAAATTTAAGTAATTAATTGATAAGGCCGATACTTTGTGAAAACCAATATTCTTAATGAAACACAATTGATAGCAATTTCCACAAACATTCAATTAATAATGTTTCACGCTAGTTTTGGAGTACTACTTCTTTTTCATATGACGAATAATTAATGGTAAAATTCTGTAGACGCAGACGTTTATATACAATCTTAATTACCTTGGAGCTTGTGTGAACAATTATAGAATTCAAACCAAACTACTACCAGGGACTGCATTGTTGAGCAAGTTCAATAAGGGGCTACTTGTAATTTTTAACTGACCATTGAGAAGAAGACCTGAGTTCCTGAGAATTTGAATTTACAAAATCGTAGAAATTTTAGCAGATTTCATTTTAAACCCTTATTCTATCTATTCAATATTTGAGAGTCGAAGTTAAATGAGTGATTCTCATTAATTAATTGGGTTTGTATTATAAGAACCTGCTTTTTTATAAGCAGGTTCTTATATATTCTGAAATTCTATTTCAGACATATCTTAACCAACTCGCATGACTTTCATTTGTTGAATACATCAAGTAGACTTCAGAATTGAGACTTACTTATATAATAAATAAGCTTCCCTTAATTATAAGCAGAATAGTCCAAAAAAATAATCTGTAAAGGATTAATCAAAACCGTTTGGAAGATATAAAAAAAGGTTTTAAATTTAACCCTCTGAAGGGTTGCATCTCCCTTATAATTCGCTTTCAAGAGAAAGTATAGATGAGGAAGTATTCTCATTTTTATGTACATAATTCTGGATACACACACACACACACACACATATATATATATATATATATATATATATATATATATATATATATATATATATATATATATATATATATATATATATTCTATATATATATATATATATATATATATATATATATATATATATATATATATATATATATATATATATATATAATTATATATAATATATATATATATATACATATATACATATATATATATATACATAATATACTATATAATATATTATATATATATATATAATATATATATATATATATATATATATATATAAATATATATGTAAATATATATATACTGAAAAACATGCAAAATATCAAAGTTTTCCATTGATTTTATCATAATCGATCATATAGAACAAAAATTGTTAGGTGAAAGTCCTAGATGTCGATATGTTCTCAGAAATTTCTTTAATAACGTATTTCTCTTGAATCAAATGTTTTATATCATAGAATTGTTATTTCAATACAAACTTGAATCATTAAATAAATAAAATGATTGCGAATCACTTTGGATAATAAGCTATACAGGATTACAGGTGTAACGTCTTTTTACTTCAATCTATTTTAAGTGAAACAGTTTTAGGTATGTTTCATTTGAAAAATGTTTTGGTATTCGAACATGTTGGCGTCTGTGATTCGAAAAACATCTCTATATCGATATTTTTATATTTTCAAAATCGACCACAAATTAATTTTTAATCCGCCTACATATAACTTATATTTTCACAATGAAATTTGTGTGATTACTTTATCCGCTTGCAATATCGAATCCACATATTTTCAACGGGAAAAGCTAATAGGTATTCCATTAACGGCGGTTTTCATCGAATTATATTAGCACCACACCTTCACCAGTTCACACAATAACGAACAGAAAAATAACAATCAATTACTAAAGAAATATTTCATGAAACACGACACATTAACTTCAAGCCGTGAAAATTGATACTGTAGCAATACAAGAAATTTTAGCGTCATGACTTTTAACCCCCACAGCAGACTTCACAATGAAGCACATCCACTTCGCATTCATATAACCAAAAATTCTTATTTGATTTATAATATTAATTCCATTATGCTACTAAATTTTATGTTTTATCAACCCGCGTTCACGCACCTTCTATATTCGCATTAGATTGGAATATTACGTTTTGTTTGAAGGTTATCTTCTACCAGGTTATTATGTTTTAACCTAATTAGTTTCTCTGGATGAGTAAACAACTATACAGTTCAAAGGAAAATGATTAGATTAATTAACATGATTTCGCCAGTTTTCGTTTACCTACAAAAAGTCATCATATTAATATGAAAAATGACCGTTTACGGAATTGGGTGTGCCTAATCCATTCCGATATGTTTGCTGATTTATTGCTAAAAACAAACGGACCAATTACTTTTATTATTCATTTCAGTTGATTTCAAATATATGATTATAATTCCTCTATTCAGTCGAATATTTTGAAATTTGCGTTGATAAACAATCCATAATTGATAATATACGTGAATAACTACCGACCAATCTCACTTCTCAGTACATTCTCCAGAGGTCCAAAAAAAAGAATTTGTTTTACCAACACCACTTTTTAATTTGATAACAGATAGTACGGATTCCAAGAAGGAAGTAGTACGTTCGTAGCTACTGCAGTCCTTTCAGACTATATTGCTGCTGAAGAATAAATATATAGCGACAGTTTTTATCGATCTGCAGAAGACCTTTGATGACCGTCAATATAGACCTTATATTGGACAAACTCAACAAAATGGGCTTTCGAGGAGTATTTCAACAGCTACAAGAATCTTATTCGATGGAAAGAAAACAATATGTCAGTATAAATGGGGTCTCCAGCACCGAGCGAAATGTGACAGTTGGTGTCGCGCAGGGCTTGGCTCTGGGACCTCTGCTCTTTCTGCTGGATGTGCATGCTTTGAAGTTTGTTAGACTAAAGTGCAAGTATTTCATGTTTGCAGATGACACCATTTCAGTATGTTCAGCTAGACAGTTCAGCTATGACAGTTAGAATGAACAATGAGTCATAATCTTAAAATTTATCACGAGTGGCTATGTTACCTCAAACTGTCTATAAATGTTGATAAAACAGTATATATAGCCATAACTCAAAGTTGTATGAAAAAATACTAACTGAAGTGATGCAGTACATGTATCTAGGAATGATAATATCTGGCAAATAACTGACGAATGCACAGATAAATAGTACCTATAATTAAAGAAATCGCTCCTATTATTGGAGTTTTAAGAAGATGCTCTCATCAGTTGAATGAAAGTTCAAGATACATTCTGTATAACAGCTTTATTGAGCAGCACTTACAACACCTGATGCCATGTTGGAAAAGTGCAAGGTTTACCTCATCAGTAACCTGAAAAGACAGTTTGGAATACTCAACACCAAGTGAAAGTTTGTATGGGGACCGCCCCTTCTTAACAATAAATCAATTAATCACTATGTAGCAGACTAAACCTATTCATGACATAAAAAGCAAGTCATTAAAGTTAAATACTATAATAAAGTATACAAGGAATATCTATAATAAGAGAGGTCAGGAGTCACCATATCAGAGGAGCACTGAAACCTACAACTCTATACCATGAAGTGTACTAGAAGGAAGACATCGAAAACTAGGTCACGACCTGAGGAAATACGTAAGGGGGAAATACTATAATAGTTCTTTACATTCAATGTAATTTAAAGTTGATAATTATAATAGTGTCAATTTTCAAATAATTTATTTTAATAAGAAAATGTGCATTATGTTGCTATGTTTGAACTGCAGTTCATTTATTTTATGATATAATTATTGTAAATTTCAGTACTAGGAAACTGATTCGAGATCAGCAATAAAATGAATTAAAAAAATATATATACTTAAGGAATATTCGCAGATTGTTCACAATTATATCGTGAGTTGAGGAGAATAATCGAATTCTTCTTCTATAAATGGTAAATGTGAAAATTCCTTAAATACTGACCGCTATTAATGTTTCTTTTGATGGTCATTGTTTAGTTTTTTTTAGACTTTCTGTTAGATGAAAGTATGAAAAGTGCTAAGTATTCATAAATCTAATGAGGTGTATGACACATAGTCCAAATTATCTAAGATTCTGAAAGTTTGTACGTGATATTAGGGAGGTACTATTTGGGGGGTTCAAATGTTTTTTCTCGTGGTAAAAATTCCATGCATTTTTGCAAGTTTTCAAGCTGCATGCATCTCATAAGCTCTAAGGGAGGTGGACTTAGGGGTTTGAGAATTTGCATGTAAATAACAACAGAAATGATGGAAAATACAACATTAATGACGAAGCCCTGCTGCTCACGCGTTTTTCTGAGTTCGAATCGTATTTTTGGTTTCGAATCGTATTTTCAATTTTGAGTCGTATTCTCGATTTTTAGTCGGATTTTGCCTGAAAATGATTGACTATTGAACTGTATCGAAAGTCAACAGTCAATCGCAGGCGTGGCTTTTAAATCCGTTCCAGAACTCCTGGGCCATGATTATAGATTGAGATATATATATATATATATATATATATATATATATATTATATATATATATATATAGATATATATATATATATATATATATATATATATAATATATATATATATATATATATATATATATATATATATATATATATATATATATATATATATATATATATATATATATATATATATATATATATATATATATATATATATATTAAATTATCGGAAACAAATTTTCAAACTGAAGTTAATACAATTAAATTATTAGCCATCAATAACGGTTACGATGAAAGTCTTATCGACAAGCTCATTGGGAAAAAACGAATAAAGTATCTGTTGCATTCAATATACCCCACGCAAACTATTAATGAAGAACAAAAATACTTCCCAATAAATTATGTGCCTAATTTGAGTAGCAAAAGTACAAATAAAAGAAACCTGAAGTCATTCTTGGTCAATAATAAAGAAAAATCTAACATCGGAGAAAACAGTAGTGTTTACAAAATATTTTGCGACGAATGTCCTGCTTTCTATATTGGACAGACAGGAAGGAATATAAATATTCGTGTTGAAGAACATAAAAAGTCAATTTTACAAAACAAAAATACCACTGGCTTCTCTGAACATTGTATAAAATTCAATCACTTCCTGGATTTCAACAAAACCAAATTGTTACATTCAGGTAACAAAGGAAAACGCCTTGACCTTCTTGAAGTTCTCGAAATAAGTTCCGCCCATAATAGTCAATTACCCCTTGTAAACGAACAAATTAATTTTCAGGTATCACCTTTGCTTTTGTCGGTTTTAAGAATTAGGATGTAATACTCTCCTGTAGTCAGTCTTGATAATGAGTTCATAACTCGAAACATGTCGACTTTTCGTTACTGCTAAATACAGTATCTAATTATTTTTTATATTGTGAAACATAAGCCAAGTGTTTTTATTTTGAAGTTTTTACTTTATATTTATATATATATATATATATATATATATATATATATATATATATATATATATATATATATATATATATATATATATATATATATATATATATATTTATATATATATATATATATATATATATATATATATATATATATATATATATATATTTCTCAATAAAGAAACTATCATCATTTGGGCAATTCTGTCAAAATTTTGGCATCTTCAAAACCTCACGAAATTAAGCACGGGAAATGTGCAATTTTGTGACTACATGGTGACAAATGATGTGTAAATGAATTAATCTCAACATATCCGAAATTCAACTAACTTCCTAGGAATTTCTGGATGATGAATAGAGCTGTAGCACCCCCAAGCTCCTTAAAAATTGAGTTCGACGGTTGGATATTTATACGTGATATGTATATTGAGTTCATGCTAAAAAAATATCTTCTTGTGGTATAATTTTTTTTATATAACTCAATTTTTGTGGAATTTCTTGTTTTTTTCATGACGTTTGAGGAATTGTGCACGTCCACAGGTCATCCAGATTGAGTGAGTTAGATGCTCATTTTTCGATTTGATTTGGCAAAGTGCACTGTAGACTGTCGTGGTATCAACTATTTTTCTCAACCGCCGCCATTTTAATTTTGAGATTTCATGGTTGATCGTAAATATATATATATACTGTAGGGGGTGCGGCAACGTTGCGATGCTTTTTTTGGCTAAAAACTCGCGAATTCGTATCGACGAATGTGCAGGTGCATTGTCATGATGCAAGAGCCAACCATTCTCCGAGTTCGGGCCTCACGCGGAAAATACGGCACCTTGGTAGTACAGTCCGGTCACTGTTTGTCCCTCTGGAACGTATTCCCGATGAATTACGCCTTTGATATCAAAGAAAATTACGAGCATGGACTTCATTTTCGATTTGGACATCCTGGCTTTCTTCGGGCGCTCCCCCCCGCGTTCCACCCACTGCTGACTCTGTCTACGCGTTTCGGGATCGTACTCGAATATCCAAGATTCATCTCCGGTTACCACAGTACTCATCCAGTCCCTCCCATCTGTCTCAATTTTCTCTAAAAGGTCACTGCAGATGGACATTCGAAGGTGTTTTTGGTCCAACGTGAGCATTTTCGGCACCATCTTTGCATAAATTTTTCTCATGTCTAGCTCCTGGTGTAAAATCTGCGCCCGGCCTCGGATCGTCCTCTATCGAAACACGTCCCTCCCTGAACCGCTTTGCCCACTCGAACACGGCAGTTTTCGACAGAGAATCATCTCCATACACGTCTTTAAGTTTACGAAAGAATTCCGCGGAGGTTTCGTTTGTTTTAACCAAAAATTCGATAACCGCGCGTTGCCTCTTAATTAGGTCACTCATTTTCGCGACGTATAGAAAAAACCTTGCTTTACAAAAACACGCGGGAAACACAAAAGAGTCCCCTCTTTCGAACGAGACCAGAACGCGCCGGCTGGTGTGCTTAGATCGGGAGATATCGGCCGATTCCGGGTTTCAAATTGCCATACCTCGTATATATATATATTAATATATATATATATATATATATATATATATATATATATATATACGGTGTGTCGCATTTAAGATGAAGACACCCCCATATTTTAGTTATATAAAAAAGTATACATTGGAATTTTCGCACAGTCATAAATGGTAGATGTTTCTAATTTTTTGAGATACTTAACCTAATTCTGAATTTTAAACTCAGCCTACTACGATATGACAAATAGGGCTGATTCTCAATATTTTGTTTCGCGTGAGAGATAATCAGAAAAAGTTATGAGAAAAAGTTGTTTGGAATATTTTTTCAGGTCCATATTTGAATTTTCATGACAAAATTCGAATTTAAATTTTTTCAATATTTTTGTATCTTAAAATTATTACAAGTTTTTTTTTTAATTTGATACTTCATGTGCCATGAAAAATAATGAGATTGACAGAAATGTCGAATACTAGTCAGTTTAGAGTTTATTGGGTTATGTTTTAGTTAGTTATTACTGATCAGAGAATCAAAATGCCATTATAACTTTACGTGAAAAAGTCGAAATAATTCGGTTATTTGGTGATGATGTTCGTAGCAGCAGACAAGTTGCTGCAGAGTTTATCTTGGAACATCTCGAACGTGCTGCCGTTACTCATTAAAAAATGTATTCGAATGGACCGAGATCTAGCTGAGAGACCTCATCTAATTACAGTTGATTAATTATTTTGTATTAGGAAAATTATTTTTACATAAATTTTATTAAAATTTAATCAGTTATCAAAAGAATAAGAAAATTGTTATAAAAAATTCTCATTCCTTTGTGTTATTTATTTTATTGAAGTATTTGAATATACATAACATATTAAATTGTCTTTCCATAGCGCACTAGTTATAAAATTGAAAAATGAATTACATAATTTTGAATTATAACCAAAATATTGAATAACTTAAAAATGCGAATTTTGTCATGAAAATTGGTATACGGGCCTAAAAATATATTCTGAACAACTTTTTATCATAACTTTTTTCGATATCTCTGACGCGAAACAAAATATTGAGAATCGGCCCTATTTGTCAATTCATAGTAGGCTGAGTTTAAAATACAGAATTCAGCTAAGTATCTTAAAAAATATGACCCATGACCGTGTATGACTGTGCGAAAATTCAAATCTGTATTTCTTCAAATTACTATAATATGCGGATGTCTTCATCTTAAATGCGACACACTGTATATATATATATATATATATATATATATATATATATATATATATATATATATATATATATAGAAAAGGAATATATAAGATTTAACTACTGAAAATAATTTGGGAAGACTATAATATGAATTTCGAATTAAATATACCTATATTATGCATTTCATCACTGACCTGTTACATGAATGTTGTTCTGCAATTTTTTATTGACCTCATCGGTCATCGCATCAGAGAAGCAAATCAATGCCAATAAATCTACATTTGCTTCATCATCCTGAAAAACATCCACACAATAACTGCGAGAATACTTCTTTTCTATCTCCAAATCAGGAATATATATGTTACCATCCTCTTGAATGAAAAAGTTATCTGTATCAGGATAACTGTTAGGATCTAGACGAATGGATCTATTGCACCTATTTTGTATGAAAAAATAATTCGTAGAATTGACAGTATCATTTCCAACATCCAAATGATGAACAAATTCAGTTTCTCTGTGAATTGGTATCAGTAGTTTTGACTCCGAATGAGTACATGTTTTGTTGATCATAACTTCACCCACGTCACAACACTTCAATATGCACGATTTAAAGTTACACGGACAGCCGTAAATTTTGGAATTTTTCTCGAAATAATCCAAAGAACTGTAAGAAATCCCATCTTTGAGAATTGTATCATTATGTCTAACGCCGTTGGTTATATCGACTGCTAGTGGACTATCACATAGTTGATTCTGTCCTTCCGCGAACACACCGGTGAAAGTAATTATGATGAATATAAGCATAATTTTTGACAACACTTAATTCCCGTTGAAAATTTTGTGGGGGACTGAAAGATATTTTCCAGCTTTCGGTTAAATTTTATCTCGAACAACAATCTACTGATAACAAAGTATTTTTGACTCACATTTCAAAATTTCATTCAACGGATGAATTGTAATAATTGTAATAAGCGGTTTTGTGAGATCATTTTTCTGGATGCTGGTTTCCTCATGATAATGATTGTTACTCATTTTCCTCTTTCGATTTATATGGTTAGCATGCATCATATGCATAATCTAATAAACTGTTACGTTACTTATGTTTGTTAGTATCATTCCCAAAAGAAACTCTATAAATTTTTCCCTCATAAATAAACAAAAAAGTTGAATAGTCAATATGAATTGAAAAACTTTACAGAAAAACAAGTAATTGTTAAAATTAAAATTTATTATTAATGGAAGATGACCCAGTTCGAGATGAAATTTTGATTGGAAGCAATTGAAAATTAATTATGTTAATATTTTGAATATGTTGAAAGAATGATAAACATACTCGATAAAAGCATTGTTTTACTAGAATGTTGAGCATCGCCTACAAATGTATTGTAAAGTTCAACAGAATATCGTTAAGATATTGTCGCATGAACAGTATCTTCTCAATATTAGGGAAGCCCAAGCGGGGATTTTGGGATTTACTCAAACGCGGCAGAGTAACATACTGGGGGAAACCTTGCACGCTGTCAAGTATCCCCACCATACATGAATCCTTACTATGGGGGCGTTCGTCTAGGGCAGCCGATCAGATTAGTAAAAAAAAACTATCGCAGCGAGCTGCATTAGAAAAGCAGGTTTTCAAAACGTATCCAGCTTGAAAAATCTATTAATTCAATTATGATTTTTGTTCCAAATCCAAAAAACAATAATAGCGCCCTATATCGTGTAAACAATATTTATTTCCTCCTCCGAGAGGTCAACCCCCCAACGAATTTATATCGAAATAAATACCATCCAATATATCATACGAAACTACCTACCTACAAAGTTTCAACCCTATGGTCTCAAAATTGCGCCTTCTATCGTGTAGACAAGATTTATTTCCTCTCTTGGGGGGTCGACCCCTCCCAACCAATCCGTACCAAAACCAATTCCATCCAATATATTATACGAAACTATCTACTCACAAACTTTAAATCCTATTGCTCTAAAATAACGCCCTTTATTATGTGAACATGATTTGTTTCTTCTCCTAGGGGGTCCACCCCCCAACCAATTTGAACCAAAACCAATCCCACCTAAGATATCTTTCGAAAATACCTACTCTCAATCTTTCAACCCTATTACTCAAAAATTGTGACCTTTATCGTGTAAACAAGATTTATTTCCTCTCCGGGGTTTCAACCCCTCGACTAATTTGAATCAAAACCAATCATGTTCAAGATATCATACAAAACTACCTATTTACAAACTTTCAAACCTATTGATACAAAATTGCGCCTTCTGTGGTTTGAACAAGATTTATTTTCCATCCGAGGGGGCCAACCCTCCAACCAATTCAAACTAAAATCAATCCCATCCAAGATATCATACGAAACTATCTATTTTCAATCTTTCAAGCCTATTGCTTTAAAATTGCTCCCTTCATCTTGTAAACAAGATTTATTTCGTTCCCCAGAGGGTCAACACCCAATTTGAACCAAAACCAATCCCATTCGAGATATCATACTAAGATACCTATTCACAAACTCTCAACCCTATTGCTACAAAATTTCGCTTTCTGTGGTGTAAACAAGATTTATTTTCCCCCAGGAGGATCAACCCCCCAACCAATTCAAACTAAAACCAATCCCATCAAAGATATCATACGAAACTATATATTTACAATATTTCAACCCTATTGCTTCAAAACTGCGCCCTTCATCGTGTAAATAAGATTTATTTCTTCCCTCATGGGGTCAACCCCCCAACCAATTTAAATCAAAACCAATTCCATTCAAGATATCATACTAAACTACCTATTTACAAACTCTCAACCCCATTGCTACAAAGTTGCGCCATTTATCGTGTAAACAAACTAAAACTGTGTAACAAAACTAAAAAAGTTGCGAAAAGAAAACGTCAGATTGGCATTCTCGAGCACGGTTAAATTTTTATTTTTATTTTGAAGGAAATGTCACGATTTTTTTTTTCATTTTCGAATATCGGCGATGAGTTTTTGTCTCGTACGGATTATTTTACCTTCGTAATCAGAGACGATGTGGGGTGTATGAAGAATTAATATCTGACGCACTCAATTATTTCTATAAAACGATTTTTTTTTTCACATTTTTGAAAATCTACGTTTATCCCCCCCCCAGTGAAATGGCATACATTATATAACGTTTTAGCATCTAATCTTCGCAATCCAAAAGGTCCACACAACGCTCGAGTAAATCCCCATTTAGCATCTCGGCCTCCCCTACTACAATTATATTTGACAGTATTTAAAATGATTAACTTACTAGAATAACGTCAAATACTTTTGATAAGCCATCCGATTACACTAACGATAAATCAGAATGAAATTCCCGACTACGTATTAAGTAAACAGAAAGAGGAAAAGCAAAAAAGTTGTACGAAGTTTTTTCTATTTTTCAATGAAATGAAAAGGAATCAATATTCACAGTTTATTTCTAATATTTGGCCAAGTACTCATGCACCATAGATATCTTGGGTTCGTACCCGGGAGTAGACTGATCTGCTATAAGTTTTCCTCATGGCGTAGATACGTTACTGTTTGAGGACGAAGAGAAATGCGGTGCCAGTCAGTATTCATCTTCTGAGCCTCGCCTCCATTCATAAATACTCCGATCACACCCATCCTTAGTGCACTTTGACATATAACTTTATACTGTATCCTATCATCTGGCTGAAGAAGTTCCCCGCCATAACTCAAACATTACGCCTCACTCACACATACTTGAGGGAGGAATGAAACACTTTCACACCCTTTAATCTTCTCTAGTTTGGTTCAGTTTCAATTCGATTCTCTGTATAAATCAGTTCCTTGGAACTTAAGTTCCCAAAAGTCCGTATATGTTCTTCGTTGAATGAAAAATGTAATTTTGATATGTTCATATTTCACATATTCTCATGTGATGTTCCATCTCCTCAACTCAGCTGTACTGAAGAATTCCTGAAGCTTTCATTTAAGATATTTTAGCTAATTTGAACATGTCGAAACAGCGTTTCGGAAAGAGAAGTGAGAACATCAGGGAACAGATTCTTTAAGCTCTCTTCCACGGAATCTGTCACAGGCTGTGTAATTCTTCTAAGCAACTATTCAGAGTTAAAATTTCGGAAGATATATTCAAATTTATATTGAATAATATTTTAATAAGGCATCTGCTAATGGCCTATTAGTTACATTTATGTTCGATTCGAATTTTTGAGTGAACTCTTCGGTCATCTCCTCAGATAAGAAGATTAAATTCATTAAATTTACGTTCACTAAATTAAAAAAATGAAATGAAAAATGAAAAACTTCCATCAATAGCTAGAGCAGCAGTTCTCAACCTTTTTCCGTGGCGTACCCCTTGAAAGTAAATTTTCAATAATTGTACCGCCTAGGTTATAATTCTCAAAAGTCCTAGTTCCTACTGTCATAAGAAAAAATAATTTCAAAAGGTCTTATTCGGTGTGACAATGAAATTCACATAATTAACTGTAAAATTTACTTTATTAAATTGTTTTAAAACACACATCATATTAGAAACCACCTCTCAAAAATACATTTCATATTCATAAGTCACTTCTTCATCAATGTCTTTCAATTTTGTTTATAATCAAAACAAGGAGTTGCTTTCTGAAACTTATGAGCACCATGTCCTTCCTTTTTCTTACTCAGTTTTCGGAACTATGGTTCTAACGATGATAAGTACTTACCATCTTAAGTCCGGGGCAGCATCCAATTTGTTTCTGTATTTATTTTTTATGAATGAGTACTAGGAAAATGATCGTTCTACCGAGGAAGTCAATGGAACGGAAGCAAAAACTTGATTGCTAGATCAGACGGACTTGGTATTCTGTGGTAATATGTAACCAACACTTCATGAGAGTTTTAGGGTACGAACATAACAAGTAAGTCGCAGTGGAGGTGTAGGTGGCGGTCGCGGTCGATGTCGACATCTATGTAAAACAAACATTTAGTTGAATGGGAGCAAACAGAGCAAGTTAGTCGCGGTGGAGGTTTAGCGCAATGCCATTCAGGAGGTTTACAGCGATGCTTTTGAAAATCAAATCAGTTTGTTTTACATGGATGCTTACCGCGCGGTCTACAAGGATGCTTCGCTGTGATTGGTGCGTGCGTTCTAGGCAGTATTGTCTTCCCCCTGAACAGCAGCTCGCATAGAGAACGTGTGGCGTCTAACATTTCATGCGCTACGGTACTCCAGTTGCCAGCTTTTTTCTCCTTTGGGTATTAAGTTTATTTTTTAATAATTTGTTTTAAATAATGTAGGCACAGTTTTTTGGGCCTGTTGGAATAAAAAAAATAATTTGATTCACTTACACAGAATAATATTTGTAATCGGTATAAAACAATTGAAAATTATAAAAAACAGTTATTTAACAAACGAAAGGTCAAGAAATTAATACTTAAAATCAAATTTTACATAAAATATCATTTATTGCCACCAAATGAAAAAATAATTATTTAACAAATAAAAAGTCAAAAGCTTAATACTATAAATCATGAACAAGTTTCTTCATTCATCATCAGAACTATCGCTAATAATCTTAGAACTGGAATTAATACCTGGAGTTGATGGCTGAGGCTGCGATGTACGCTTGGCAAATGAATATGATTTATTGATCCCAATATTATTTCAAATCAATTGGTATTTTGTTATCATAGCAGCGTTTATTGGTTCTTCTTAAAGAGTAGGTATTTAATCATTAAAATAGAGTTTAATGATTTCAGACTCATTATTCCGAAGCTTTGATTTTGTTATGTTCATGGCACTAAATATCCTTTCAATTTCAGCATTCTATTTCATTCAAAGGCTACAAGTGGAAAAAAATAAACCTGTCAGAATGATATCCGATTTCGGAACGCAGTTCCTATAAAGATAGATTTCTGGGCTGAGATCTTGCCATATTTTATGAAGATAGTTAAAATACTTAATTATTTTTTTATTTCAATTCAACTCTAGAAGTTGTTTGAATAGTCGTTAGATTTTTTGTCGCTAGATACATAATTCAAGCCGCTATAGAAAACTAAATGTCGCTAGACTACAAAAGCGACTTAACTGGTGGCATCCACCGCGACCTACACCTCCACCTCAACTTACTTGTTCTGTTCGTACCCTTACTTTTAAAATCGGATATCAACTTAGTCAGCAGAAAGATCAATGAGTGTTTTTTTTCTCATGCAATACTCAATTTAGCAAATTCAACATTTTGTTCAGAAAATAAATCTTGAATCCAGTGGAACCCCTTAGTCAAGTTCGGGAAAGTATTTTGCGAAAGACAACTTCAACGCTTTCAAGTATTAAGAAATTTATAGTTTGACATTACTTGACAATTGCAACTCGTCCTCTTTAAGGAAACCATGCAAAGTCTCAAAAACCTCTATTTAGCCCTCAAGGATGGATTTGATTCAAAACATAGTTTATTTATTCACGGATCCGATCTTTTCTGTCTCTTTGAATATCGTGATTGAGCTTACTTGGAGAAATAGAATCAGTTTGTTAATCTATTAATAATTATTGGTAAATGTCAGATAAGCAAGCCAAAGATTGGACCCAACGCTGTCATTCAGTTTTGATGATAGGAGGAAGGGTGTTTCCTTAAAAACTGCTGCACCTCGTACCTAAGCTCAAACAACCTTTCGACGACTTTGCCACGGAAAAGCTTTCCTACTTCCGCTCACTAAGCCATGTTGCATGGCTGGAACTTTTTGTCGGTATAGATGTTGCTAAATTTTAAAGAATATTTTATTTATGAAGTTCTGCCATTGCGCTCTATCTTTCCGCGAACGTCCTGGAAACACTTGGCGAACCCCCACAGGTTTGTGTACCCCACTGAGCTAGAAGAATGAATCGCCCCTATTTCAAAATCAGGATAATACATAGAACCATTGTCTTGAATGTAAAAATTATCTACTTTAGTATGGTAGGAAAGATATCAGGATGTAGAAGAACGGATCGATTGTTTAAAGAAATAATACATAGATTTTACATCTTGATATTCAAATGATCAAAAAAGGCAGATTCTTCGTGGATTGATATGTACTATCGACATGTAAGTAAGTAAGTAAGTAAGTAAGTAAGTAGATTTATTGGTGCCAGATATACATATTGTATTTACACAGGTCAGGTCTTTAAAAATTCACAGATAAAATAAAACAATAAAAGGTACAAAATCACAGATTTGACATATCTAGTTTAAAATATTCATCTACACTATAGACTACACATTTAATAAGGAACTTTTTCATCACATTGTTGAATTTGTTAGTTGAGTAATTTCTCACCACTAGTGGTAGCTTATTATAAAGTTTAAAAGACAGGTATCCAGAACCTCTCTGTGACCTACATAACCTGTAAACGGGCAGTCTGATATCAAATCTGCCTCTGGTTTCATACGGGTGAAAATCACCACTCAATTTTGACTCTGTAACATGTTTATGAGCATACTTAAGTGATTCAAATATAAACAAACCATAAAATGTTAAAAAACCCAGATTGGCAAAAGCATCAGCACATGATTCTCGATATTTTGACCCCGCACATATCCTGACAGCCCTCCGCTGAAGTCCAAAAATCCTGTCACTCCCGCCACAACCTCCCCATACCACAACGCCATACCTCATGTGAGACTCGCATAGCGCGAAATAAGCCACCCTGAGAACAAGCCCAGATACAGATTGGGAGAGGCAACGCAAAACATATATATTTCTAGCAAGAATACTAGACAGATGGTCCACGTGAGAAGCCCACGTGAGCCGTGAATCCAGGTACAATCCCAAGAACTTCACACTTGAGCATTCAATATCACGCATACTGAAAAAGACCCTCTGAGTCTTACCCTTATTCAAGCAAAGGCCATTCTCAGCAAACCAGCCCGATGCCCTCGACAGGGCCTCCCCACACCGAGCCTCCGCACAAGCCAGCCCCGACGAGGATACCGCAAGAGTGGAATCATCTGCATACAGTAATGAAAAGAATTTGTCCATGTAGCCTGAGAAATCGTTAATGAAAATAATAAAGAGTAGCGGTCCAATAATGGACCCTTGCGGTACCCCAATCTATATTGGGACACTGTCAGACCACTCATTTTTGAAGAAAACTCGTTGGAACCTAGTTTTTAAGAAGGATTCAATCAATTTCACACTGCTACCACAAAAACCATACGCCACTAGCTTGCCAAGAAGCCCCCCGTGAGGAACGCAGTCGAAAGCCTTAGTCAAGTCAAGAAACAGGGCCACCGAGTACAAACCCTGTTCAAACGTTTCCAAGGTATATGAAACAAATTCAATAATCGCATCCGAGGTGCCGCGTCCCCTCCTGAAACCAAACTGGTTGTCATCAAAAAGATGTTCCTCCTCAAAATGAGTTTTGACCAACCAGCAACCTCTCGAGCACTTTGGACAGCACCGGAACCAAAGATATGGGTCTATAACTTCCAGCATCGTCAATATCGCCCTTTTTAAAGAGTGGAATAGTTTTTGAAATCTTTAAGCAGTCTGGATATATACCCAAATTAATGCATCTATTCAATAAAAAAGTGAGTGGTTCAACTAGACAATTTATATTCCTTTTCAAAATGCTGGAAGTTAAACCATAGTAGTCACGTGAGGTGCTATCCCCAAGCTGGGATATTGCATCCCGAACCTTCATGAAAGACACCTCCCTGAAAGAGAAAACCTCCACCGTGGGAGTCCTTAAAGTGAAAGTATTTTCCAGTGCACCAGCCTGTGAATCCATGCCCCTGACTGTTTCATGAGGTGCAGCCTCAAAAAATTCACTTAAAGTGACCGAATTAAGTTCAGTAGAACAGGCAGTGTTCGATTTTTTTCGCTGGGCATTTATAATTGACCACATGCATTTGGAGCGATTTGATGATTTCATGATTAAATTGTCATGAGCTCTCTTCTTTGCCGCATCAATTGCAAGTCTATACTTGAGTCTAAGAGAATTTTTCAGTTGTTCAAATTAATCCGTCCTATATCTGTCGAAGAGGGAACTCACCATCACGAGAAGTTGTCTCATCTGACGTAGTTAATCCGTATACCAGTGAGTCTATATATATCTAGAATTGTTCCATACGTTTCGTATCTATCATTTTATTGGATATTAATTCTATTAATTTGCTGAAATACATACTGAATACGAAAGCAACATCCTTCCCGTATTGATTCTACTCGAATAAAAAATTAAATATTCCAAATTACACAACATATTCCTGAAAGGGGTTCCTAAAATTTTCCGAGTCGCGACTGTCTTTTGTAATTGAAATTATGAATCTAATAACTAATGTGAAAATCGTTGCATATCTTCTCAAAAGGTGAAATTAAAGTGGACAGGACTACTCTCATTTGTCTTTAAACATAGATTTTCACTATTTACTTGCATTTCATTACAGGTACCGCCGAAAACCCAGCTTCGCACAGATACATGAATCGTCTGGTTTCAAAACCCACAAATCCATTTTTCGAGAAAAATTAGTTTAATACGTAATTGGATTCGTCTTCCTATTCCCTACCATCTAATACAATATTCACAGTGCAAATCCCCACAAATCCTAGCTATATTTTTATCTAAAATATGGAATTGGTTTCAAAATCCGACAAATCCGAGCGGCGTTAAAATCAAATGCCAGCAAATCCAAACTAGCCAATCACAGCAATCTTCTAAAGTCACGCGACTGCAATACGTAGGAATTCGGTTAGGCTGCGCCATATGATGGCATTTTTTGATTCACTCAAAGAAGAAAGGCAAGGTCCTAAAATAATATCGTTTGACTGTCAAAAAAACCAAGCAATGCCAAAGATTCCCGATCAGTCTGTTTATTACAGTCGGCAGTTGTATACGTATAATTTTGCCGCCGTTACAGGAACATCACATTCTCCACTATCCAAGGAAAAAGTATTTTTATATACATGGACCGAGGACCTGCATTCGAAAGGAGCCAATGAATTTGCTAGTGCGGATAAGAGCGATTTTTTACAAACTGAGTACCACCAACTCCGAAAACGTAGATACTGTTCGGCTTATTGTCGATGGCTGTGGGGGACCAAACAAAAACTCCATAATGATAACAATGTGCATCAAATGGCTTACTGTACATGCAGCCCTCTACGTTAAAAACTTGGAACTTATATTTCCCGTGGCTGGGCACTCCTTTATTCCCCCAGACAGAGCCTTTGCACGAATCGAGAAAGTTATAAAAAGAAAAGACACCATCGTTGCTCCAGAAGAGTTTATCGAAATATTTGATGACCATGGGAAGATTTTTGTTCTGGGTCGTAATGTGAATGTTTACGACTGGAAAAAGGACTCTCAAACAACCATTAAACCTCCTGTACAGTGGCACTTCCGCTTCAATATGAGTAAAAGGTTTTTACTGAAACGAGGTAAAAATAGGACAGTAACAATTCGAGGAGAACAATCCTGAAAAATTTGATCTTGGGAAATACAAGAAAAATCGGTTGAGAATATCTTACAATCTGTAGTTCTGAGCGGCGTACGTCCTAATAAGGAAAAGCTAAAAGACGTAAAGACCTTATTGGAAAAACATTGGGGTGAAAATTCGGCAGAACTAGAATACCTCAAATACTACAATGACGATATTAAAAAATACTATAATGTCCCATATGATGGAATTTCAGAGGAACCTGAAGGCAGTAGTACTAATTTGTATACAGTTAACGAGGTCCCGGACTTGATAGTCTAGTTCTCAAAAAATATTGTATTCTATTCAGGCTCTTTTGATAACAAAAATATTTCGAAAAATTCTTTGTTTTTAAATGTTTCATAATCAAAACCTGTTAAATCCAAGTAAGTAAATTGCAAAACCCGACAAATCCAATGTTCGATATCAAAACCCAACAAATCCATTTTATTTATTAAAATTTTGAATATACTTATGTATTTTTGAAAAAATATATCAATGTTCCAATAAAACAATTTGGCCTTTAATAGCCTGCTATATATTTACACAGTTGGTTAATAGTAATGAGTTAAAACATTATTCTCCAATATCCCAACATTTGACCTATGTGGATTTATCGGGTTTTGAAACCAGATTTGCACAAAATTTCGTTGGGCCTTATCAATTGAAAGGGGATATTCATATTTCACTGAAATCCAAAATTGGGTTAGCTAAATCAAAAAATAATTCAAAGCTGCGAATACTTCATTGTCGGAGAAATCCAGAGTCGTATACGACAAGGATTATGAAGTATTTGATCAATTGAAGTTGCTTCATTTCTCGTCGTACAATGAGCGGGTCTTATGATCCATAACGCCCGCTAATAACGTCCTAGGGCGTTATAAGTGTATTTATAGCAATATAAGAGAAAAATAATAGTATATTGTATAATTAGTGGGAAAAGCATAATATTCCCAAACGACTGTGATAATTACCAGACGAGGAGCGTAGCGACGAGTCTGGTAACACAGGAGTTTGGGAATATGCTTTTCCCACGAATTATACATATTATTTTTTCTCCGATCGTTGATTTACATTTAAAAAATTAATTAAAAAATATTTCATCCAAGATGTAATCAAGTGTGTTTAAATAGGTTTCTCTATGTTCATATTGAAATATAGAAGTGGTAACCATGGAAATTACTCTGTTATGACAAAAGTAAAATAATTTTAAAGCCGGTTTTGTTTGATTCGTTGTATTTTATAAGGAATTAAAAAAGAATTAGTAAACATGAACACTGATAGTAACTATTTGTTGTCTTGCACGGCTCCTGAACTAGTAGAAGCCGCGAACGTGGCTTCACTTAATTTACTTCCGGCGAAATCCAGAGAGAAGTATGAACTTGCGTACCAACGCTTCATGAATTTTTGTAGAAAAATCAACAGTTTATCTTTTTCTGAGAATGAACTGATGGCGTATGTTGCTGAATTGGCTAAAACAATGAAATCTTCGACGTTGTGGGCACATTATTCCATGCTTCGATCAACTTTGTCTGTTAAAAATAATATTAATACTGCCCAGTACCAAAAACTGAGAGCAGTTTTAAAACGTCAAGCTACAGGATACAAAAAATTTAAATATTAACAACAATCATAAAAATTAAAACCACACTTTGTTTCATTTTAATGTAATAATCCATTTGTTACATTACCGCACGCTACAGCAGTGCGGTAAGAATATTACCGCACTGTTATTTTCTAATTGCTTAGCAACTGACCACTATCCTGGAATGTTGAGCTTTGCGCATAGAAAACAGGTCAAAATAGTGTCACTTTTCCCACGATCGGAGAAAAAAATATTATCGCGAGATTACTAGATGGGACAATCTTGAACAGAAGTAAATTCTGATGGAGCACTATTGTTGAAGGGATCTTGAATCTGCGCAAATCTATGAAAATATATAGTTCGAAAGTATTTCTCAAACAAGATCATGAGTTATGATAAATGCAAGTCAAATATGGTTTTCATATCCTGATGAATTTTAATTGCATTTGTCATCAAAAACTGCTGCGATATTGAAAAAGAATCTCTGAATTGAAGAAAGATATCTTCCTCAAATTTTCTTCTCCATAACTTGAGTTTTGTAGAAAGACACTAAGGAAATTCAGCTTTTGCTCAGTTATATGCTTTCCGAAAAATCTGAATATTCCAGATCTATCGCGAGAGGCACCTCGACATGTCTAATACGATCATACCTTACGATTCAGAAGGCTTGACAACTTACAAGAATATTTTACGGTAAATACAAAGATGGTGACTAATCATTAGTAATAGCCCGGTCAATTTAGACATAAAAATAGTAGTCAAATAACAAAAACTCCCACAGAGCCAAATATTGGTGGAGAGCTGGGGTTTACCATTAAAATGATTGTTCAAAAGTCCCCATCGATCCTATGTGTGCTAAAAAAGTTATACGGGGTCAAAGGTCAAAATTTGAGGTTTTATCAGAAAAAGACCTCAGACCAAAGGTTTAGATCTTAAAGTTATCTACAAAAATGGTCTTTATGATTTTTTCCCAAGAGTCACCATTCCTGAGATATTGCGATTCTAATAGTTACATTATACATGGTATGCACATAATAAGCCACGTATATACAATCAGACAAGTATAAATACATATTTGTATCATTTTTATATATTATACTATTCTGGAAACAGTTATTAAAAAGATTGTCAGTCCCTAACTCCTCACTGCTAGGACTCCAATGGATAAAATTATTTGTTTTCTGAAACCTGGAAGGACCCAACAGCGAACAGAAATATATTCTTCAAAAAGTTTATCTGCTTCTCCCAAATGCCAAAACTATATTTTATTTTTACATGCGCTAACCGGCTGCGACACTTCGTCAGCAATGTACAGAAGGGGCGAAACGTCAGTATTTAAATTATTCGAAAAAAAGGTTTGACTGACTGCGCTAAAGTATTTACATAAATTGATTACACACCTCAAACAATAATAACGAAGGGAATTCGCTTTCTTCTTGCGGTTTATGGAGCTCCAAAAAAAAATTACTTCCATCGATAAAAATACCGATACTTAACTTTTGTAAAAAATACGCGAAACAAGAAACAAGTACAACTATCATGTCTTCCTCCAACATCGGCATCTGCTATTCAACACTTATCGAGTAAATTATCAAACATGGCTAGGCAATCAACTTAGCCCAGAAGAATGGAGTTGGAAATTGATAGATAATACTCTGGAACCGATTCAAACTTTACTCCCAGAAAAACTCCTCAACACTATTTTTTGCAATTGCAAAAAAGTTTGTAGTGACAAATGTGGCTGTAAAAAAGTCTGGTTGCTGTGTTCTCCAGCGTGTACGAATTGCCAAGGACAGTCTTGCTCAAATATCCAGTTGAGTACAGTAGAGGAAGATTCCTTTGATTTTAATGAAGATACCAATGACTCAGCCACATTCGAACAATTTATGAACATCCAGCAAGAGGAAGAGGAAATATAAGAAAATATTACTGTTGAAGTAGACTTTCAAGAGTATGAATCTGATTAAAATACCTATCTAAAGAAATCGAAACAATAATCAATAGCAATATCAATAATCACTATCAATAATAAGGTAATATCTAGAACTTGACGGGTATTGTTCTCTTAAATTATCCTAAAATTGTCATGACATTTAGTGGAGTTGCTCCACAAGGGAAAACACAGTAAAAAAATGCGCCGAGTACACTACCTCACAGGAGGCGTGGAAATTGTGCATAATATCATGTATAATTCGACTCTCAGGAATGGTAACTCTTAGAAAAAAATCTTGGGGACCATTTGTAGAGAATTTTAAGATCTATAACTTTAAGTTGAAGTCTTTTTTGTTAAAACTTACCGTTTTCCAGAAAAACCCAAAAAACCACAAATTTTGACCTTTGACCCCGAATAACCTTTTTAGCACACATAGGATCGATGGGGACTTTTGACATTTTGTTTGTAATGGTAAACCCCAGCTCTCCACCAATATTTGCTTCTGTGGGAATTTTTTTTATTTCAAATGTCTATATTGACCGGGCTATAAGAGAGGGAATTCCGTTATGAACTGCTAGTCAGGTAGTTCGGTAAATTTAAAAAGATTCGGCAGGGTGCTTATAGTAGGTATGATCAATTTGGCTATTTAATAGGAGACGTGAATCTTTGTATTTATTAATCTATTATTGTATTTAGTTTAATTCCCTTACTTTCAACATTTAATATCATTAAATCGAAATCAAATGTGTGATTTTCTTGGATTTAATGGTTTGCGTAATATAAATCTGACTTTTGATTAACAAAGATATGTTTGTGTACTGAAAATCTGGTCTGAAAGATTCTGAAAGTTCTACCAATGAAATCTTGTCACAATGACCACAATTAATGCATTGTTTCAATATGTTTACTAATTTACATCGAGTACTGGCCTTATCAATCCAAAATTTGAAAAATTAACCATCCTAAAAATTCAGATATTTTTAGCTTCTTTAGATTTCGTTGAGGAACCTCTGGATTAGACTAAAATCCAGATAAACTTCTATAAATTTCTTACAGTATGAAGAATGTTTCCTCCAAATAATTTCTTCATTTAAATCTATCTTCGCTTGATAAAAAAATATTATCAATGAGTGGTTTTCCATTAAGTTTAAGCTACTATTGTAGAGTATTCCGAACATTCAGTTCACTAGTT
>JARQZK010005287.1:7500-15000 GCA_030704885.1 Cynegetis impunctata | reverse complement strand
GAGCTCGCCACTCAACTGATAAGTTTTGTTTGCATTGTTTTTTACAATCATCACTACAAGGTGCTTTCATTTCATTTTTTCCAATAAGCTTATTGGTGGCCGACAGATATTCTCCTCCAGCAGATCTCCTTTGCTTTCTTATAAATTTCTTCAGCTTCTACCTTTTGTTCTTCTTCCTGTTCACTTGTATCACTACTTTCCCCTGGTAAATAAGTTGGGTCTTCAGATGTATTACAATCTTCTACATTTTGTAAATTTTTTGTGAATACTTCATCTACTATTTTGCAAAATATTAATTTTAAGTTTCTCTGATTCGTTATTTCTATCTTTGTTGCCATTTCCCTGAGAAAAATGGTCTATTGACTGAGACTCGTCTATATTTTCTTTGAGAATATCTTTTGTATTGGAAAAAGGCACATTGTCTTCACTGAGAAAGATGACATCATACAAATCATCATTCGCAGTAATAACATTCCCTACAATACTGTTACATTCCGTTGTATAAATATTCAAATTTTCATGAGGGATACTTTGCGGGTTATTCGAGATTGGAGATAGATCCATGATGATTTCGGCATTTTCTATATTGATGATATCTTCTTGGGGATAATCAGCAACAGAATCTGAAGAGAAAGATCAATATTATCAGACTTGTATTGATAAGATGATGTAATTTGTTTCATTACCTTCCTCCTTTGTGAAAAGTGAGGTTATAACAGGTTTTTCCGGTCTTTCAGGTTTTCCGTTGCAATTATCTCTTGCTAATGTCATTTGTAATATCTTTCTACTTCTTGATATCATAGTTTTGATTGTATTCACTTATTGAATATAACCTATTTCAATGAAATTATAGAGTATTCCTGTTCACTCCAAGAATAAAATGATGTGTCTTAATATTATGAATACACATGTGCTAACCAATAAAACCGTATTAAATCCAGGCACCTAACCTCAATTTTGGACTTAATATACAAATAATGAATAGCTTCCAGAGCCAAACAGAATCAAGAATCTTTAATACTGTTTGGTTCTAATCACAATAGGACATAATATACCTATCTAATCTTCAAGTATCTCGGAAACTGGAAGGAACTGGACTTAATACTCGTCGCCATTGGAAAGCGTGACACAAAATAATATAGGGGCAATCAAAACCTTAAAAACTGAAAAAATGGACTTAATACCGTTTGGCTTTGAGGTCCAGATATACATATGGCCCGTATTTCCTATTTGAATACAAATAAGTATATATTTAGTTATATACCAGTTATATATTTACTTTATTTATATATTTACTCAGCAATAATGGGTCATGTGAGTTAGAAAACCGACTCAAAATGTTTGAAGGAATGAAATTAATATGGCGTTTATGAATTTTAAAAAAAAGCTGGGGGCATCAGAGCTCTATCACTAAGGTCGTATTTTTCGCGCGAAATGCATCGCGCCGAGATGCGATTCTAACGGATTGAATTATATTTGGAAAAATCACGCTTAAATAGCAAACCGAATTAAAACGTGAAAATTAATTTATTTCATTGAAAACAACATTAGCGAATTGCATCTTGGTTGAACAAAAAAGTTGAAAACAACGGAGGAACGTACCTCCATATCAACTCAAGCCACATACCAAATTCAAACACTCTATTGTGTAAAGAAAAATCGTGAAGTGCATCGCGTACTTATTGCGAAACAGATCGAGATGCAAATATATATATATATATATATATATATATATATATATATATATATATATATATATAAATATATATAAATAAAAATATATATAAATATATATATATATATATATATATATATATATATATATATATATATATATATAAGGTACCTGAGACAAATAAGGCCCACCTGAGGCAAAACATTTTTTTTTTTAGTAAAAACGACATACAGAGTAAAATAAAAATATATTGAACAACAAACTCATATTATATTCCAAGTAAAACATTAACTAAAACAAGTTAAAGAAAACGTAATACAATAAAAATCGTAGATTCCAAAACTCATGTAAATTGGCCTTATTTCAGCCAATGATAGTAATAAGGCCCGTATCATATAAATGTAATAAAAGGCGACAAACTAAACACAAAAGCATTTGAATAATGTATTAACAGAGTTTTAACTCAAAATAAGGTTCTGGTAGGGTAGGTACTCAAAAAATTGTTAGGCATCATATGCGATGCAAATATAGTCGTCATCATCAGACGGTGAATACCCTAAACATTTTTCGTGGGCCCATGTGTTGCAATTAAGGCAGCGCCTCATATCTTTTTCACGGGATTCCTGGTATAGTGGACAGTACCATAATAAATTACTTTTATTCACCGTGCCCATCTGAAAAGTTCACGTGGGCCTTATTTCTGACATGCACTATTTAAGGTTAGGTCACTGTTACAAAGAAAGCAAATGAAAAATTTCAAAATTTTTGTTGAATATCAACTCCTAAAATGTGCAACTTACCAATAGAATTAAACCACCACTCGTCCAGTTAAAATTATGTCTCGGAGAACGACTTCATTTTGTGAATTTTTTTTTAAAATATAAGACTTTGCGCGGGAAGTCCAACAAGTGGCACTTTTCTTCTTGAGTGAAAGCGTGTGGTCCGCGCGCTATCAAGGTAAAATTACTTGGGACTATATCCGAACCGATTGGTGGATATTATAGTTTGAGTTTGTTTTTAGTTGTATTTTTCTGAAAAGTGGGCCTTATAACCTACTGGGCCTTATTTGTCTCAGGTACCTTATATATACAATGAAAATTTTGTTTTTTTAAGTTGGAAACGTGATGAAACTATTGATTCACATTCTGGGAGGTACCGCAGTAGAGTCGCTGAATGATATCTACTTACCTTGCGATATATATATATATATATATATATATATATATATATATATATATATATATATATATATATATATATATATATATATATATATATATATATGTATATATATTGTTACAGACAAAATATATACTCTTTTAATGCTGAAGAAGGAGGAAAGACCTCCGAAACGTCCAAACTATTTTGTTTTTTATTTCAATTTCAATACACACCTATAACAGCCAATAAATTCATAATTTAATATACTGGATAAAGATAGGTAATAAAGAAGTTGTTTATTTATATATATATATATATATATATATATATATATATATATATATATATATATATAAATATATATTTATATACATTTATAATTAAAATTGTGATTTATCAGTTGGTAACGTGATGAAACTATTGTTTAACATTCGGATAATTGTGAAATTGGCGAATCGTCGAACTTATTCTGGTAGGTAATTGTGAATTGGTGAACAGTCGAACAAATTTAAAAATACAAATATTCTCATAATTGCAGTCGATTCGCTGAATGATACTTCAGGAGATATCTACTTACCTTGCGAGTAAACTTCATTTTCAGGTTTCTGTAGTTTAATAGCATCGTCACAACGTAACGCTGAGAACTCAAGTGTCGAAGCATTTGGTTTCAACTTGAAATTTTCCATACAGTACATGTTGAAAGGAGCTGTGAGCTCCAAATCGGGAAGGAACAACTGTCCATCTGGTTGTATATAGAATCTGTCCTCCGGATAAGAATTTGGAACCAATCTTATGTCCTATCCAACTTCACAGTGCTTGTCGTGGATGATGTAAAAAGTGTCATCGCTTGGAGGCCTGAGTACTTCACCATCGTATACATTAATCGGAAAGTCTACTTCGGTACTATTGATACACTGATGATTGAAATAAATCTGATTTTTTGGGCAACATTTTCTAATGCATGTTTTAGTTTCACAGATGGAAAGATCGTCATTGGTATGAACTAGTTTTATATTTCCTTTACCAATCACCACAGAAGTGAGAATAAACAAGATGAAGAATAATTGGAGCATCTCTGTAGCACGAATCACTTTCACAAAAGTTTAATATTTCCCTGACCAATCACGACAGACGTGAGAATAGACAAGATGATGAACAATTTGATGACCATCTCTGTAGCACTAATTTCAGACGAGGAAGTATTCAATGTTGTGATTATTCCTGATAATATAATCAAATCGGTTATGGTCAAGTTTTCGATAAGATTATAACATCGACTGACAACCAGTTGCACAACTACATGTAATCAGCAACGCTTTACACCAGGATTTAAAAAAAATTGTTAACTCGTATACAAATAAGAAAGTTTCAATGGTGTATGTGTGCGTGTGTGTGTGCGAGCATGTGTGTTTTTTTTTCAGAGGTTGGGAAAATAGCGACTAAAAACTCCTCTTTCTTCGGCATGCGGACGTTAGGCATTACGTCACGGGGAGAGGATTTAGCTGTTACCCTTTCTTCTGCTAGTAGAAGTCACTGCTTCTTTCCTTCTAAACGTTAATTTGGCTCTCTTTCTTTCTGTGGAATGTAGATCTTGAAGTACCCTCGTCGCGAAAGTATTGGCGTCTGAAATTAAGATCGTAGCGCCGGAGCGGCTAATATCGGTACTAGAGCATGGATCATTAACGGATTGTTTACATTGGTTGTAATGGTATTTACGTTCATTTCATTTTGAGTTTTCGAACGAACATATAAATAATTTTTTATTTTATATATATATATATATATATATATATATATATATATATATATATATATATATATATATATATATATATATATATATATATATATATATATATATATATATATATATATATATATATATATATATATATATATATATATATATATATATATATATATATATATATATATATATATATATATATATATATATATATATATTTATATATATATATATTATATAAATGTATGTGTTCCCTGATGAATTAATTGCTTATATCAATTCATTTATTCATTAAATAATTATGGGGTTACGCTGCACCGCTACCTTAAGATAATATCTCATTGATTTATAGTTTAATTATTAATTTTCTTACTAAATATTCAAATTGATAAAGAAATTGGTACTCTCTTATTGAAAATTGAATTAATTCTAATACATTTTCCATTCGTCAGGTATTTGATAAGATTATAACATCGACTGACAACCAGTTTTCCGGTGCATAACTACTAGTCGGGGCGGGCTGACATGAAAATTATCAAAAAATGATAAAAAAGAGTAGCTGCAATTTTTTGACTGATTTGAGGGCGTAATATCATATTAAGTTCTATTTTATGAATTGCAACGATTTTCAAGTCTGGAAAATTGTTTATAACAACGTTTTTGTGTAAAAAAAGCGTATTTTTTCAATTTTTCGATTATATTTCGGAAACTATAGGTTATGGAGAAAAGGGCTTTATGGACCAAATAATTGTCATTGAAAAGCCTTCCAAACTAGACCTGTTAAATCAAAATCGGTTAATTTGTTTGAAAGTTATAGCAAATTTAAGGCTAAAAATGCGTTTTTTTTTTAATTATTATAAACAAATAATTAAACACTTCATTGTTTCACTAAGGTCGTAAAAGTGTGAGTTTTCACGTACTCAAAAAGTGTGCGCAAGGTGGGCGATGTGCTATGAATAGTTATTGCACAATTCTATTTGTTTATCCCGTTTTTGTAAAATGGACCCAATTTCAACCATTCATTGTGGGAAAAGTTATCAACTTACAGACCTTTAGAAGGTCTCATTTTGAAAGTAATACAGTCTACTTGTAATCGCCAATCTCAGAAAGTTAATGTTTTTTCGTAAACTGTTTAAAAATTAGCAATAAACAAATGTTACATTTTGAACCGTTTTTTGCTTATAAATAAATACAATAATTTGCAAAGTATAAGGAATATGTGTTCATCAGTAGTACCATTGGAAAGCTGTTAAAAAAACACACATTGAGAAAAAAAAGTTTGATGATCGGCTTTATATTTCTCACGCAGCATCACAGACCAAATCAAATAAGAAGTACGGTCGTCAAGAGTATATAAATATTATTCCTTACACAAACTGTATTCTTGTTAATAGTTCAATTAAGCTGTGGTGAAGCTATATTATTACTGAAAGTATACTATATTGTAGTCATGCATAACAGAAAATTTTCAGAATTATTAATAATGCAAAAAAACCCGCGATAAATCAATGAATTATTTAAGCAACACTTTTTTTCGCAGTTTAAAGACATTTTGAGTATATGAAAAATTGCCGTCATTGTTATTTTTTTCGTCGAGCTACCCCAGATTGTAAAAAAAGAAGGTTCTGTGATAATTAGAACCCGAGATAATGTGAATTTTTTTGTCCGCTCGATTTTGAAGCTGCACGCATCGCGCGCCGAGAAATTCGAGCGCTTCGACTTTCTCTCACCCCCACCACTCGGCTCTCGTGAAGCGCAGAGAATGTTACCTTGATATATTGCTCTCGGAACTAAATAATTAACAACAAAAGTTTATGCAAAATGTCGGATCATAAAGTTGGAAATGTCGCCTACCAAATGTAGAAATTTCAGCTCAAAATGTTAATAAACAACGGAGTAATGATTTTTTTTGAAAAAAAAAGCTATCTTGGTTTTTAGAGGTCGTAGAAACTTTTTTTTTTTAAATGTGTGTTTTTTTAACAGCTTTCCAATGGTACTACTGATGAACACATATTCCTTATACTTTGCAAATTATTGTATTTATTCATAAGCAAAAAACGGTTCAAAATGTAACATTTGTTTATTGCTAATTTTTAAACAGTTTCCGGAAAAAAATTAACTTTCTGAGATTGGCGATTACAAGTAGACTGTATTACCTTTAAAATGAGGCCTCCTAGAGGTCTGTAAGTTGATAACTTTTCCCACAATAAACGGTTGAAATTGGGTCCATTTTACAAAAACGTGATAACCAAATAGAATTGTGCAACAACTATTCATGGCACATCGCCCACCTTGTGCACACTTTTAGACTACATGAAAACTCACACTTTTACGGCCTTAATGAAACAATAAAATGTTTAATTATTTGTTTATAATAATTTTTAAAAAAACGCCTTTTCAGCCTTAAACTTGCTATAACTTTTAAACAAATTAACCGATTTTGATTTAGCAGATCTAGTTTAAAAGGCTTTTCAATGACAATTATTTGGTCCATAAAGCACTTTTCTCCATAACCTATAGTTTCCGAAATATAATCGAAATATTGAAAAAATACGCTTTTTTTGCACAAAAACGTTGTTATAAACAATTTTCCAGACTTGAAAATCGTTGCATTTCATAAAATAGAACTTAATATGATATTACGCCCTCAAATCAGTCATAAAATTGCAGCTACTCTTTTTTTTTTCTTCAAATGTCAGCCCGACCCGACTATACGTGTAATCAGCAACGCTTCACACCAGGATTTAAAAAAAACGTGTGGCACCCGGGGACTGCCGCGGTAAAGCTATTGCATAGCATTTTTTATCAACTGATGCAATTATAATGAGAAGTTAATATCGTTTAAAATATTTTCATTATCTTACAATACATGTAGATTATTCAGGAATTTTTATCATTGAAACTATAGGTTTATGGT
>JARQZK010005287.1:0-2500 GCA_030704885.1 Cynegetis impunctata | reverse complement strand
TACGAATTTTCAACTGTATTTATGTTATCTGGTATAAAACGAATATTTCTCTGCAACAAGTAACGAGGAAAAGGAATTAAGAGTGCTTGTAAAGGCGATTCGTTTTTACTTTGATGTTAACCTCAAAACTTGAAGAAGTGGAACAATTTTTCAACGAAAATTTTCTCTTTACTTTTTTAGCTTTTTTCAATAGAAAGTTGAAGTAGAGCAATGTTTCGAATCTTGCAATCGGTACCTACAATTTTTAATAGTATTGTACTGCATTTAAATGGATATGTTTCATTTTATGTTCACGTATGCATATCTGAACTATATATCAAGGACTTCGAAGAGAAATTTCCCTATAAATTTCTAAGAAATATTTTAAAAGAAAAGAGCGATTTTGATTAACTCGTTTACGTCAATGTATTTTGAGAATTAAATAAGTATTATTATTCAAATTTTTTTTTCGATAGTTAAAATATTAACCAGGATCATCAGGGCAAAAAACGGTAACGGCTAATTTTAGGTCTATAACCATAATAAAAATCGAGTCTTCTGATTCCGTATTGAGACTAAAAAAGAAGAAAACCAATTGTAGTTAAAAAATCTAAAAAAATACGCTCTAATGCAAATCGAATTAAAAAGTGGAAAATAATTTATTTTATTGAGGAAAAGCGTGGAAGTTGGATGAAATATTTTAAAAAGAACCCCAATTTTTTTAATAGTAAAATAAATTATTTTTTACTCTTCTTTTCGGCTTGCTATTATGCCAGATTTTTTATGAAACATAGTAGTCTTTTTTAACAATTCAAATTTTTTAAAATCAATAAATGTCAAAGAAATTTCTATATTTCAAAAGTTTTGAAAAAGCCACGAATGTCGTGGCGAAACGTTAACTTTCTAATAAAATCGAGTTTTTTGAGATTCACCAAGCCTGTTATTGCTAATAATTATCAAAAAGTTTTATATATATATATATATATATATATATATATATATATATATATACTATATGTATATATATATATATATTATATATATATATATATATATATATATATATATAATGAAATTATTTCCGGAATATGCGATAATTATTCGCCTTTTCGTATCAGTATTGTCATTCAAAGAAATATAGCGGACAATTCTAATTCATTCATCAATTATATATCCTTTTCTGAGACTTATTTTGAAGCTTTAACTTATCATTCCTGTTCATTCAACAACTTCTACAGTTTTTTAAATAATCAGCTGAATTTTTTTGATATAACATATTTAATCTGTGAAAAACCACTTCCTTCATTCATTTTGTTTCCTCCAGTTGAAGCAATATCTTATAGATAAGTTGAAAGAATAACGAAGTCTCAATAAATGTTACAAATAATTAATACCTACATCTAAAAGCCAACATTTTCATTATCTAAATGTGTATAGACATATTTTACATTGTTGTTATATATTCTCATACAGCTTATCAGTGAAATAGTATGGAGTCATTATAAATGTTATTATACATATATATATATATATATATAGTATATATATATATATATATATATATATATATATATATATATATATATATATTAATATATATATATATATATACATATCTAATATATAATACTCTCGTGTCACGGTGTTAGAAGTTAAACTCCTCCGAAATGGCACGACCGATTCTCATGAAATTTTGTGTGAATATCGGGTAGGTCTGAGAATCGGTCATGTATTCTTCACCCACCTCAACTTTTTATTTTTATTCTACACAATTTTCTGTTCTATTTTTTTTATGATACAGCATTCAAAAATACATACAACCCTAAATTTTCACCCCTCTACGGTCCATCCCTTAATTTTTCATTTGTATTTTTCAGACAAAATTTTCTGTTCTATTTTTTTTATGATACAGCATTCAAAAATACAACTCCTCCGAAATGGCTCGACCGATTCTCATGAAATTTTATGTGCATATCGGTTAGGTCTTAGAATAAGACAAAATCTATTTTTTATCCCCTTAAATGTTGAGGGAATTTTTTGTTCTATTTTTTTTTGATACAGCATTCAAAAATACATACAACCCTAAATTTTCACCCCTGTACGATCAACCCCTGTTTTCATTTGTTGATTATAATTTTTAATTTTGTAGGCAAGATTTTTATTTTAATTTTGTCATGACTTAGAATAAAAATTCCATCGCGATTTTCATTTTCTTAAATTTTATCCACAGATCCTCAATAGGGTTGCAGGATGGCAATCGAAAATAACAATAGTCAGTCTGAGAATAGGTCGTAATAGGTATAGTTTTCATACCCCTAAATGATTTGGGTGGTCCACCGCAAACACTTTTATAGATTTTTTGGACAAAATTTTTTATTTTTATTTTTTTATGATGTTGCCTTAAAAAAAACATACAACTCTAAATTTTCACCCTTCTATCAACAAGGCATATTTTTTAATATCCATTTCAATAATTTAAACAACGTTTGCCAGGTCAGATAGATTGATAGATAGATAGATA
>JARQZK010005286.1:50000-61342 GCA_030704885.1 Cynegetis impunctata | reverse complement strand
GGCAGAATCAGCAAATGATCTTGAAAACTAGCCTATATAATGCTCTTTCGAAAACGGTATAACAGTTGTGGTTTTTTCTTTCAAAAGTCTAAAAATTCCAATTTTTGTCATTGAAGTCGTGCTACTTGCGAAATACACTGCGCCGCAAATTTAACGCATACATTAAATATTTCCAAAGTTTTGACTGAATATTTTCTCAGGCGGTGATCCGATTTGAATAAATTTTTCACCAAATAGTAGCTCCGTTTTTTGAGGAAATGTAATAGTTGTTCTAAGATGATAAAAAAAATGAATAAACTTATTGTACAGGGTGTTTGAATAGCGACATGTGTTCTTCGTCCAAGTTTACATCTTTCTGCGGGCAATATCGGGTAGCTCAGACGAAACAAACAATAGACGGTGTTATAATCGCATGTCTTCTGCATAATTTGTTTTCTCAATCGTCTGTTTATCTCGAGCCACTCGAAAGATATTTATGTTTTCATAACCGCTCACACTTTTCAAACAAAATTGTTTACAACTTTTTTGTTAATTTGCGAAGCATGATGATAGCCAACGTCTGAAGACAGACAAAGGCAACAGAAGAAGAAGAAGAATCCTAGCGAACCTACCCTCAAAAAAGATTTCAGTTGGTTATGACATGCAGTGGTGTCAATCCAGCATAAATTGCCATTAGTTGAAATCACCTCGAGGCGCATAAATCTATATATATATATATATATATATATATATATATATATATATATATATATATATATATATATATATATATATATATATACATTATTTATTTATTTGCATAAATCTACTAATGATCGATTGTTTTGTTAACATAGAGTCATAGATGATATTTTTGTAAGGTACAAAAGAATTTAAAGTATTAGATGTGTGAGTTAAAGTAACGGCGAGTTGATAGAAGCTACTGCGCGGACGACCTATCCTTGATATGTTCCCTTAGCTTTTTCGTAAATTTTTTGATATCCTTTTCTTCTTTTATTTAAGTTGGTAGTTCATTGTAGGATGTGGTAGCCTATAGGTATGTGTAATATGCATTTGAGTTCAAACATGTAATACCAAAATCTTCATACAATTAAATTTGATTGTGGGTTAATTTTGTTTTTAAAAATAATAACAATTGATAGATTCAAATGATTATTCGAAAATTTCCGATACTTGATATAAAGTAATAAAAATATCAAAACAATGGTTAACAACAATCTGACTAAGATCCGAAGAAGGTGAAGTTCCACCGAAACGTACGTGATGCTTTATTGTTTTTGATATACTTGTAATGTTATTCAACTATTGTTTCAATATAAAACTGACTACACTGTCATTGGGATAGAAAAATATAACGAGTTTCGCAAGGTAGTTCATTAGAAGTACATAATAGAAGTATATAAAGTGATATATTAAAAAAGTGAACAAGGAAAATTCTTCAATAATTCAAAAATTACAAACAACTTTGCAAGGGAGCTGCAGGCCCGGATACTCCCGTGTTTCATTTTCCGTTCGTCGTGCGCATGACTGTTGAGACAAAGTATGTTCTAAAGGATCTGTCCTATTCCCTAAAGACATAAAAGTTTTGAAATTTGTGATACTTATCACTCAAAACTCTTATTTTTTACTGTGAAATTTCTCTTCGAAGTATTAAAACGCGATTTTCATTAAAACGGTGCAAGATAGAGTAAACTGGGAAAGGAACTAATTTGTAGAGCACAAAAATTTCCTACATATCACGTATTCTACATTTTATTAATATTTAATAATTAACATTTTACTTATTCTTTTTCTTATTTTTTGGGAATTAAACCACAATATGTCTTTGTATTTTTTATTTCAACGTTTCGGTAGCGTTGTAGTTACCGTTGTGAAGATGAATTAAATTTTCAAACAATTTTTGGACCCTATCAGACACAACGAAAAAGTTTGACAGACCAAACTGCCCGTAAAAAGAGCCCATGGCAAGACCAAAATTTTGTTCATAAAAATCGTTATTGAATTGAAAATATGTTTTTGTTATTTATAAGTAATGGGAACTTAGATTACACATATCCAAGTGGCAAGTGTCAAATCTCTGTTTTATTAGGATAAAGTCTCCTATATTTCAATTACGTTAAAGTTTTCTTCCACTTCCTTTTACGGGCAGTTTGGTCTGTCAAACTTTTTCGTTGTGTCTGATAGGGACCAAAAATTGTTTCAAAATTTAATTCATCTTCACAACGGTAACTAGAACGCTACAGAAACGTTGAAATAAAAAATACAAAAACATATTGTGGTTTAATTCCCAAAAAAAAAGAAAAAGAATAAGTAAGTTGTTAATTATTAAATATTAATAAAATGTAGAATACGTGATATGTAGGAAATAAAATGTTATCTTGAAATCCGGTTACTATTTCGAAACTATTTAAATGGAAAAATATGCCTGTGTAAAAACCATAAATAAAAGTCCACTTTTTATAAAATGTTTTCGCGTTTTTATTTAATCTCGTATTCCCCTCCCAGACTAGTGTTGTAGTAAATTTTGTGCTCTACAAATTAGTTACTTTCCCATTTTACTATATCTTGCACCGTTTTTATGAAAATCGCGTTTTAATACTTCGAAGAGAAAGTTCACAGTAAAAAATATGAGTTTTGAGTGATAATTATCACAAATTTCAAAAGTTTTATGTCTTTAGGGGATAGGACAGATCATTTAGAACATACTTTGCCTCTACAGTTTTTTTTTGTAACTAATTAAATAAACGCGTAAATAGAGAAAAACATACAAAACTGCTATCTCAGCAATACAAATAAGCAAATCATGAAAAACATACTAGTCGACCATGGTCAATTTCATATATTACATAAAGTGAACAAGGAAAATTCTTCAATAATTTTAAAAAATTATCAAACAACTTTCCAAGGAAGCTGGTTATACGTATTCAGCAACGCAAAATCACCGTTCGATTGTGAATGCAGATTTTGCGTTGCTGAATACGTATAACCAGCTTCCTTGGAAAATTGTTTGATAATTTTTTAAAATTATTGAAGAATTTTCCTTGTTCACTTTATGTAATACAAATAAGGTTTTGAGTGACGTCACGCGTCTTATTAACGACCGCCCACTCATGCGCAATATCCTATCTTCTGTGGGTATATCGTGAGGAGCTGTTTATACGTATTCTACTACGCAAAATTTGCATTCACAACTATGAAAATTATGGAAAACGTCAAGTCACCACGACTCAAAATCTGCATACAGCTGTTTCGATCTTATATAAGATCTCATGAGTGCAGCTTATTTGACAGAGTGAATTAACAAATTTCTAATTTTTCCTTAATACAAATCGCTGTCGGGACTACTATTTGGATAACAACCCAGAGCGCCATCCCACCGGAGCTATTGGAAACCAATACCACCGTTTAGATCGAAAATGCAGATTTTGCGTTGTGGAATACGTACATCGTACAACTAGCTCCCTTGGAAATTTGTTTGATAATTTTTAAATTATCAAAGAATTTTCCTTGTTCACTTTATGTAATGTATGAAATTGACTACGGCCAAGAACTATGTTTTTTAGAAATGATTGTTGTATATTAATAATATCGGGAGATAGCACTTAGGACTTTATATGTAACTGAAATTTGTACTTGTTATTGACATACTTCTAATTTTGTTTTAGAACGTCGAGGAACTATATAGGCTTTCTGATGAAGTGATTGGAAATTTGAAAACCAGCGAAGCTAAAGCTGATATGGAAACGAGGTCTAAATAGTTATCCGAAGGATAGTAAAAACTGTGAAAGCATGAAATTCTTTAGTTTCCTCTCATTTATATTTTCCGTTATCATTCTCATTAGGCATCAAATTTCTACTGTGTAAGTGTCAAAGTGTATGTTTCTCATTGAATTTATCAATAAAACTACATCTCAGGAGATATGTAAATCTTTATCCATACACAGATATATATATATATATATATATATATATATATATATATATATATATATATAAATATATATATATATATATATATATATATATATATAACTTTAAAACTAAAAGCGAAGGCTGACGTGTCTATGTAGACGAAAATTTTTTTAAAATTTGTTACTGTGGATCATTGTCAAGTTTTTTTTTTTTGCGTAGTATTTATAAATTGTTAATGTATTTCTGTGATTTATGTAAAAAGTTTTTAATTCTGTGATGATAACATATTGATGCAATCATTTTGATAAAGGTCAAAGTAACAGACCGAAACGTTGAGGAAAAAAGAAATATATATAATCAAAAGATTGTTCAACTGAACCAAAAATCCTACTAACTTGGTTCTTTAGATATAAATAAAATAGTTCAAGAATATACTGAAAATGACAATATATATATATATATATATATATATATATATATATATATATATATATATATATATATATATATATATATATATATATATATATATATATATATATATATATATATATATATATATATATATATATATATATATATATATATATATATATATATATATATATATATATATATATATATATATATATATATTTTTAATATATCAATCTACTTGATGTAAGTTTTTTAGGTTATCAGTTCAATAATGAGTGTTTTTAAATAATCCTAGTTTTATCCTCAACAATTAATCGTTCATAAAATATAATTCTGACTCTCATAAATGGTATACCTACTATATCGATATTTTTTCATTTATTTCTATATATTTTCATTTCAGAAAATAACACTGAGTATTTTGTTTCCACATAAAAACAGTGTTTAGTATTTTCGAAAGATTCACTTCTGTGATATTTCAAATTAAATCACTTCCTTATTTTTGATGGGAGAGTAAAAAATATTTGAAAAGTTAGAAATATTGAACTAACCGCATACAGAAGCTGATCTTGACACGTGTTCAACAAAATGTGGTAGTCAAGCATGAGATGGAAAAATTGGAAGTGAAAGCAAACAACAAAGGAAATTCCCTGCTGTGAAAGACAATCGCGGCTTTCATTATTACGAATATATATTTTTCATATGAACCAAAAAATGACGATCATTTCGTCTATCTTCGTCAATTATTTCAAGCTTTGTGGTATTAAGAAGACTCTCAAAATGCCGCCCAAATAACTGAAGGAAGTTTGTTGATTTCTGCTCGAACGCTCGAAAGTATTGAAGAAATTTAATTAAACTTTAGTACTATCTTAATTATCATATTGTTAACCCCCTTTTAATCCTTCGAAACAACCCCTAAATTGAAAAAATTTACAAAAAATTAATTTGGTATGACAAAAAGATTTAAATATAGAGTAAATAATATTTTACGTTCTCTATCTTAATTATCAAATTGTTAACCCCCTTTCAATCCTTAAAAACAACCCCTCGATTGAAAATTGTATTAAAAAATTTCTTTTGATAAACTAAAAAGGATTTAAATGTCCTTCCACGTTCTCGAAAAAGCTATGCTGGAAAATCATTTGCTCAAGCTCTTCAACCCTTCAAGCTACCCCTAAATTAAAACATTGAATATGTATGATTATACATTCAAAAATAATTCAAGTATAGAGTAAGAAATCACCATTTATTGAATAAAATATAAACTTACAAGTTACGTGAAAGTGTACTAGATTAAATTAGTAATACATTATAAATAAATCTGCAACAAGAGCATTGCAATACATGGAAAAACCATAAATGAACCATAAAATATATAAAAAAACATTAAAACCATTATAATTTCCATCTACTTTTACAAAACATTAGAGTCATTATTTTACATAAAAAAACATTATCCTTCATGATTCAATATCGGATTCGCTGTCTCAATCAATATCTTCTTCTGTGACAATTGGAGGGCTATTCTGGCAGTTATCTCCACTGCAGGTTCCACAAGTAGCATTACAATGCCCGACTCTTCGGCAACCGCAAAAGGCTTTTTCGTGGTCGACCTATCGAACAATACACATACTTACCTTTATTCAAATGTGTTATATAACATATATGAACGTTGGCATGTATTCATGCCTATGTTCCCAAAATATATATGCCATATATGTACTTGCTTCAACTTATGAAAAACCATTTTAAAGGTAATTAAAAGAGCTACAACTTTTTCCATTACAATTTGTAGTGAAAAACCTTTTATTTTGAAACGGTGAAGGGTCAAAGGGCTCGAGAGAGACTGTGATTGCGCTACCGCGAGCTATTTAAACAATCATATCTCCGTCAATTTCCGTGTGACAGGGACAAAAAAAACCAAAATTTTTGTCAAAAGAACCTTCATTTTTTATGATTACACTTTTTTACGTATGTTTCGTTATTTTTGAGATATTATGAAAATAAGGTGGTGTTTTCAAAAATTCGAAATTTTTTTTTTAAATCGTGATTTTTTCGGAAAATATGTGTTCCAAAGCATAAAACTGCTAGAATCCATCAAACTCTTTATATTAAAGTTAATTCTAGACGGAATACGATTAATTTCAATTTTGGTGGAAATGGCACTTATGAAACCCATTGATTAAAAAAAAAACCATTAGATGTTCCTCTTGTTTTCATTACAGCTCACTCATTTCACGTGCAAAAGACTTTTTACAGTGCTCATTTCAAAGCTTATTTCAAGCACTATAAAATCCTTTTTCATTAGCATGCATACAATTTATTCGCTCTCCGCTAGATGGCATTGAATACATCGATTAAATTTCAGACAAAATAAAAAATGGCTTTGATCTTCAATATCTCGCTTAATATTGCACTTAGAACACTCTATAAAAAACTAATTCGTTCATTTTTTTACCTGCTACAAATGTTCATTATAATATTATCGTTAAAATGCATATTTTTGGAGATATTTGCAAAAAACCGTTGAAAATCGTGGGAAAATTCCGAATTTTCAATTGCCAGTAACTTAAAAAGTATTGGGTTTCTGAAAAAACTTCATACAACAATTAGGTCGTCTATCGATATCCGAGGTTATTTTGAAAAAAAAATTTCCACCACCGAAAAGGGGTGGCAACCACCCCCTGGGTGAAAACGGAGTTCGGGTCAGTATTACTTTTGAAGTTGAGGGTAAGATAAGCCTAATTCCAAAACTTCATGTAAATCGGTTCATAGTAAAAAATTTCTGAGCTAAAAAGCTTCAATGACTGCACTAAATTGCAAATCTTGGAAAACACAAGCACGCGCAGTATACTAAAAGCTAACAAATACACACCCATCAAACACTTACTGAAAGTACTAGACTGGTTGAATATAGAAAGTACCAAGTTTTGAAATATTTTGAAAAACTGCAGTTTGGATTGGTTTCTGATGACATGGCAGAATTGGCAGGTCGCAATTGTGGAGGCACAGCCATGAAACAAGAACAAACTTTCATATGAGAAACCATGGAACAAAAAGTTGTAACTTTGTCTTTGCTTTGGGTATTTCACACAATTCACTACCTGTCAACTTTAAATTGACCACTTTGCTAGTATGGTTCAAGAGAAAACTGAAAGCAATCCTCCAAGAGAATTGATAAAGAATGAGAATATTAAATAGTGTAATTTACGTGAATATGCATTTCTTTTTGTAGTAGCCTTAGTGCTAATTAAACTCTTACTTACTTACTTACTTACTTACTGTAGTACATATCCTAATTTTTTAGATCCTATTCAAGCAAATCAATAATGAAGAAACAATTCAAACGAAACAATAAAATTTGAATATATATACATCAAAGGCGGCTCGTGAGGTGTTTGTTTAAGGAGGCAACAAGAGGTGTTAAAAAATACACCATAGGCGGAAATTTTTAGGATTTCAAGGTCAACCGCCTTATAATTTAAAGAAAATCAAAGTAAAACAAGCACCCTAAAGTATTAATTTATTTGGGAAAAAAATTGTTTTCACTTTCGAGTGTCTACCTTGAGACCTACAACTCCTATTTACAGTATTCACAAAAACTCTTATCAGCCAATTAATCAATTCATCAATTCATCAAATTTTTTTTTCTTACACAGAATAGGTACCTACCTACCTACTTAACGAATTTGTTACCTATTCGAGGAATTAATCAATTGTTGCCCAGCAAGTTTCAATAACATTAATTATTTTTGTTTTCCAAGTAATTTAAATTTGATCCGCGACACGGATCCTGGGAATTTTCGTGTCTGTCCAGAGAACGTGATAAATTTTTTAAATTGTCAAATCCTAAGCGGCCCCAAACAGACACATTTTCCCTAGTAAAAAGTAAACACTGCCAACAAAATAATTTATTTTTTTCCTGTGATCCGGTTAGCCAAGGATGTCTCTCATAATTTCTGATATTAAAACCGCGATTCTGTTGTTTGTTATGCTGCACCAAATTGTTTAATTCCGGGGTAGGTCGCAATGTTTTTATTAAAACTTTATTGTCTTAACTTAGTGCACTAAAGTTATGGGATAACAAATATTCCACTAAGTCACCATTGAAATTTTTAAAATTAACTTCAGTAACCGCACTCGTTTTAAAAACAATACTCCAGCAAAATAAATTAAAAATCACCGCACCCGCACAAAATTCAAAACAAACTGATCACGATTAAGTCTCCACGTGCTCGGTGTTGTTGGCTTGCTACGTGCAATGAAATAGAATAAATAAGGTCGAATATCGTATGCTTTGAACCGAGCAGCTAGGTTCATTAGGTGTTGCCATTTACATGTGTTTTCCTTTTCTATTGCATAAAATAATATGATTTTGATTAATATGCTGAATGCTGACTATTTAATATAGTATAGTAGTGATACACAGAATATTGAGTCTTAGCCTCCTTAGCCGCCTTCGAATAGCCGCCCCTGATATATATATATATATATATATATATATATATATATATATATATATATATAAAAAATATATATATATAAAAAAAAAATATATATATATAAAAAAAATATATATATATATATATATATATATATATATATATATATATATATATATGTATTGTATATTATGTTGTACTTATTAATATATAAAAAAAATACATACAATTCTAAATTTTCACATTTCTATCAACAACCCATATTTTAAATAGCCATTTTAATGATTTAGACAACGTTTGCCGGGTCAAATAGATTGATAGATAGATATAATGGTAGATATTCAGTTAGATCGATAGATATTAAGATAGATTACTATCTAGATAGCAGTGGCGGCTCGTGAGGTTTTGGTTTGAGGAGGTGTTAAAAAATACACCATAGGCGAAAATTTTCAGGATTTCAAGGTCAACCGCCTTATAATTTAAAATCAAAGTAAAACAAGCACCCTAAGCTATTAATTTGTTTGGAAAAAAATTGTTTTCACTTTCGAGTGTATACCTTTAGACCTACAACTCCTATTTATAATATTCACAAAAACTCTTCTCAGCCAATTAATCAATTAATCTATTTATCATATTTTTTTTTCTATCACAAAATAGGTAGGTACCTACCTACCTACTTAACGAATTTGTTACTTATTCGAGGAATTAATCAATTGTTGCCCAGCAAGAACCAACGGGGAGATGAGAGTTTTTTCTTGCCAAAAATAAAATAGGACCCTCCCAAAAATAGATTAAAATAAAATTCTTGTCATAAAAGAAAAACAAAATAAAAATGAAATAAAATAATAAAATATACATTTAGACCTAAAAAAAAAATTTAAATAAATTCTTTGGCATAGACATCTATTTTTTATAATTCCTGCATAGATGCCAATGCCAAGACAGAAGCCTTAAATAAAAAATAATGTTTGCATAAAATCAAACAAAAAATAAATTCTTTTAAGATTTTTACAAGGAACAACGAATTATTTGGTATAATACTAAGTAATAAAGTATCTAGTACCACAAACAAAACCTGTGAAAAATAAAATGTGCAAAATATGTGTGGGACAGCAAATAAAAAGTTATATATTTTTGAAGATTAGCGGGATTCTGCGATCTTTAACGTTAGCAAAATGATCTATAATATCCTCATAAAATTTTTTGTCTTTCGCCATAAGTTTTACCAATTCCTTTTCAATAGACAACAAACTAATATTTTTCAAACGATCCTGGCTCATTGAATTTCGTAAATAAGTTTTAATTCTCTTAAGAGTGGAAAACGAGCGCTCTACGGAAGCCGATGTCACCGGGATAGAAACAATTAGACATAAGAGTTTATAAACTTGGGGTAAATCTTGATTCAAATCATTATCAAAAAGGTATTTAATAGTCATGACATGATTTTCATTTTGCCCCAAAATTTCATTGTCATTATAAACAACACACAGTTCACTCTTTAGGGCCACCTTATCAAAAAAAGTGTATTTTTGACATAAATTTTCCAAAAGGTTATCTGGAAAATTAGCCGAAAATCCGGTAAACAAATTTTTATTGAGTAATTCGAAGAAATTCAGTTCTTTCAAATCAGAGAACCTTACTTCTTTTTGACCCCTAATAGTATCCAAAATTTCATAAAATATTTGCTTATAGTGAAGCTCCATATCTGCGAAACTGAATTTCTCTCGTTTTGGGCTAAATTGAGTCGTATCATCAGTCGTTTGAAATACAGAAAATAGTTTTTTGAAATAAACTTCTGCACGAAATTCTGAAATTTTCTCCAAAAGAAACTTGAGCCGATTTCGTGAGTAAATCACATCTGAAAACTTGTGCTGTAAGATTTGAAAAACTATTTCTGTTTGTTCAAAAATTTTAAATTTGATCCGCGACACGACATGTTCCTGGGATTTTTCGTGCCTTTCCAAAGAACGTGATAAATTTTTTAAATCGTCAAATCCTAAGCGGCCCCAAATGAGACATTTTCACTAGTAAAAAGTAAACACTGCCAACAAAATAATTTATTTTTTACCTGTGATCCGGTTAGGCAAGGATTCCTCTCGTAATTCTTTGTATTGAAACCGCGGTTTTGTTTAAGTTATGGGATAACAAATATTCCACTAAGTCACCATTGAAATTTTTGAAATTAACTTCAGTAATGAAACTCATGTTTACACAATACGCGAACGCTTTCTGGCGGCCATTACCGAATTACGAATTACGACACATTACGATTTCCAACGAAATTGACTCGATCTCACGCGAATTTTATAGTTGTGATTGGTCGAAACTGGGTTCCATCCGTGTTGCCATTTACATGTGTTTTGCTTTATTACTGCAATAAAGTATTCTGTTTTTGAGTGGTGTGAGTTTGGTTTTGTGTGGCAGGCGTAATGAACGTTGAGAATATACCTTTCGTCCTTTCTAAGCTTACCGCAGCGTTGCCACAAATCTTGAAATGAATGAAATGCAGTAAATGTAAATACCTTCTATCTTAATTAATAAATTATATTATATAATGTAGGTTGAAAGGAA